>VDFB02360375.1:0-20880 GCA_007258455.2 Sequoia sempervirens
ATGAACCAGGTGCCTCAATTTCCTATGGTTCCCCATCTGGGGCAGCCACTGAATTACGCACCTCCCACGCTTCCCCATGCGTAGCCTCAGCAGTAGTATGGCTACTCTCAGGCTGCTTTGCAATAGTAGGCGTACTCCCAACAACCCCAGGTGCCAATGTACCTATCAGGACCAGAATTTCCTCCAGCCTGCCAAAATCTACTGGTGGTCGCGCCCGCTTTTCTCCAAAATCTGGCCCCATCGCCTGGAGGCACGACTAAGAAGGACAAGCTAGAGGAGCTGACTGAGATGATCAAGAAAATGTCCATGAAGATGATGCATCTAAAGAATCAGAATAATTAATTGCAAGCCTCCTAGCGTAATGTCTAGGCCAATCTCAACCGGGACAACCGGGACAATAGAGACAACAGAGATAATCGGGAAGTAGGCATTGCCTCCAGGCAGAATTATGAGAGGAGACAAAATACCAATCAAAATACAGAAAGGAGACCTTCTCAGAGGTAGAATCGTACGTGGAACACCAGGCCCAACAATGGTGGTGTCTCCACACCTTTCGATCAACCGACAAGCAACGACAAAACATCCAGCGGCGTATATCTGGCCGAAGCAGCTTTGTCCAGGTGGTGTCAACTTCACAAAACCAGCAGACATTCTGAGCTGGATTGTCCCGAGTTCTAAACAGTTGTTGAGATCTTCCAGGTGGAGGTACAAAATGCAGTCGATAATGCCCACTGCAGGGACATCGTCCCATCTGAGCCCTACGATTCCTCATGTCTGGTGGTCAATCAAGCGTCATTTCCACGAGGTGACCGCAACGAGCCCAAAATCAAGCCTACTTCCATTGAGGATGAAGAAGCGCAAGAGGTAAGTAATGAACAAACCTTAGCCCAGCTCTTCGATTCAGTAGATAATGGTCCAGTAGATGAAGAAGAACCATTTGTAGATGAAGTCCACATGTTCCATCAACGGTCAAGTCCTTACTTCCTTAGGAATAGACAAGCAGGTGTACCCTTTACAACCTCTACCCCACCAAACAATTTCGCTACTCCACCTGATCCAAATGCCAGTAACAACCCTGAGCTTCCTCATATACTTGCCCAATACCTCAACAAGAACAAGTCTCAAAACTAGTCACAAAATCAGCCTCAAGGCCAACCTTAAAGTCCGTCTAGTCAAACAAAGGTCCAAACCCCTAGTTCTGCTATAGGCCAAGCTTTTAGCTTTGAAATCGAGTAGATGGGCGAATATGTAGTAGAAGAGTTTAAGAAGGTAAAAATCAGCTTGTCAGCCTTCGAATTACTCAAAGTTCCTGCCGTGAGGCACGTCTTCTTTAGGGTTTTTACTAGGACTTCATCTTCTAGTACAACACAAGAAACCTCAGCTAAGAGGGTAACCTTTGAGGAGCCTAGGAAAGAACTGGAAATATAGGATAATGCCTAGAAAAGGAGGGATGTTCCCGTGAATCAGTCAGTAAGTAAGCAAATTGAAAAGGAGCCGGAAAGGGTTGCCAGGCAGTTTTCTAAGGACCAACAATTTAAGCAAGTCAACGATACGAGCAGTGATAGGAATAAAGGTCAAATAGCTCAAATGGAGACACCTGTGGGCATCCTCCAAGGGAGACCGGAAACTCCCCCTTTCCTGACCACCATTAGGATTTTTGGGAAGAATCTGCATAACTGTTTGCTCGATTCAGGCGCGTCTGCCAATGTCATGCCCTTGGCCGTATGTAAGGCTCTTGGCATCACTTCCACGCCTTCAAAGAGAAAGGTGACCCAGCTGGACAAAACAGAGATCAACATCATGGGTGAAATAAACCGCATCCCCATGCAGACTGTTGTAGACCCACGGATACAACAGGTCATTCACATTCAAGTGGCTGACATTCCCGATGCATATGGAATCATCTTGGAAAGGGAGTTCACCAAGGCACTGAATGGGTACACCGCCACCGACCTTTCTCACATGTGGCTGCCATGGAAGGGGCTGCCAAATCAGATCCGTATCGACCGTGAACCCCGTATGAAGTAGATGATCATAGAATACAATAATCTTAGCGAGGTGTTGTTTGTCGATACTGATTTAGGGAACTACTGCCCTTTTGCCTACCAATATGAGATCGGGCTTTAGGAAGAACATGTAGATGAAGTATTGTTGGTGTTGTGTAGTCCCTCAGCCGATTCCCCACGAATGCCCCCAGACACAAAAGTGTTGGCAGAAGCTAATGACGAGCTAGATGAGGATGACAACTGGGGATTACTCAATGGCTTCCAGGAGTTCATGGAAAAATACGCAAGGGATCAGCTCATCCTAGAGGCTCGAATGAATTTCCAGGATCTCTTATTGCCAAACTGGTGCAGGTTTCACAATGCTACACACTCTGAATTCGATTGTTGCTTGTGCCAGGCAGTAGTGGCACATGTTAGGAAAATAGTTGCTCCTCAGATGGAATCGCCGAAGGAGGCACTACAAGAATTGCCTGTTGATCATAGCCTCGAATCAAAGAATTCCTCTGAGATCATAGGGTTAGCCATCTAGCCGCAAGGGGGCGGAAGCTCAAATGGGTATGAAGATAAGGAATCATCTACGTGCTGGACACTACGATTCGATGGATCCAAGTGTAGGTAAGGAGCTGGAGCTGGGTTCGAACTCATCAGCCCAACAGGTAAAATATTTCTAGCTGCCCATTGATTGCACTTTTATTGCACTAATAACGTAGCGGAATATGAGGCCTTAGTCCTTGGCCTTCTCATGGCTTTGCAGAAAAATGTGAAAATGCTGCAAGTTTTTGGGGATTCCGCACTCGTAGTTAAACACGTCAGGAAGTTGTATTCCTGTCATGATCAGAGACTCACCAACTATAGGCACATGGTCTGGGATCTGTTAGAGGGCCTAGATGCATTCAACATACAATTGATCCATCATGCTCAGAATCGCACAGCTGATGCCTTGGCTCAAGCAGCCAGCACTCTACAACCCCTCTCTTTGTCTTAGTTCAAGAAATTCACTATTGAGCTAACATCCACACCATCAGTCCCAGATAATGTTACCCATTTACAAGTCTTCAAGAACAACAAGCATATCCTCCAGTTCATCACAAGTTTTGACGTCTTCGCAGCTCAAATAATCGATGAGGCTGATCCACAGGAGGCCGAACTGGACATAGAGGGGGTTATCAACCTCAAGACTAACACAATCCCCAAGGGTATGGTTTAGTTGGAACACATTTTTGACTTGGATCAGATCAGAGATCAGGATCAACAAATAAAAAAGGAGGCCATAGGCAACCAGTGCAACGCACATAACCTTGGGATAGATGGGGAGACCAAGAATATTTTTATCGGCAAAGTGTGCACGCCTGAGGAAAAGAAGGGAATCACGAATGCGTTGTGGAGATACCATGACTTGGTGGCATGGAGCTACGAAGATTTGAAAACTTATGACACTTCTGTCATTACACACACTCTCCCTCTTAAGACAGAAGTGAGGCCATTTTGCCAGCGGCAACGCCCTATCAATGCCTTACTGGAACCTGTCATGTATAAGGAGGTGCAGAAATTACTCTTAGCTAGAATCATTTTTCCAGCCAGGCATTCCACGTGGGTGGCTAACTTGGTCCCGGTCAGGAAGAAGAATGGGGAGATTAGATTGTGTGTGGACTTTTGCAATCTGAACCGTGCCTTGGAGAAAGACAACTATCCGGTGCCTTTGCTGGATGAGGTGCTACAAGTCGTCAACGACTCCCAGATGATGCTATTCCTTGATGGGTACTCCAAATATAACCAGGTAATGGTCCAATATGAGGACCTTCAGAAAATGAAATTCACAACTAACTGGGGGACATTCGCATACAGAAGAATGCCTTTCGACCTCATTAATGCCGACACCACATTCCAACGCGCCATGGATATCGCCTTCAAGGACCTAATTGGCAAATGCATAATCATCTACATGGATGATTTGACCGTATTTTCCAAAAAGTGAGGCGATCACGTTTCTGACTTATGCAAAGTATTTCAGAGATGCAGGGAATTCAGAGTTTCCCTCAACCCCAAGAAGTGCATTTTTGGAGTGACCGAAGGTAGACTGCTCGGGCACATCATTTCGGAGCAGGGAATCTTAATTGATCCTGAGCGTATTGAGTCCTTACTCAGAATTCAGCCCTCGGGCAGCAAGAAAGAATTAAAATCCTTCTTCGAAAAGATCAACTTCATTCGGAAATTCATCACAGGTTTCGCAGAGATCATCAAACCTCTCAATGCCATGCTCAAACAGGACGCCAAAGTTGAATGGACACCTCACGCTAAAAAATCCTTTGAAGAAATCAAATGGGCTATCACTGAGGCGCTTGTGTTAGTTAGCGCAGATTATCTGAAGCCATTCTACATCTATTCATTTACTTCAGAACATTCCTGTGCTAGCATGTTGACCCAAAAGGACAACGAAGGAAATGAGCATCCGATCACCTTCATGAGTGCTCCCCTCAAAGATGCCGAATTGCGTTACCACAACATTGAAAAATAGGCGTACACTCTCATCAAAGGAGTGAAGAAATTTAGACACTACATTCTACGCAACAAGGTGTTCGCCATTGTCCTCGACCCAACAGTTAAGACACTACTCATGCAAAATAAATTGGGCGAACAAAGGGCTGAGTGGGTCACCCTGCTACAAGAGTATGATATGGAGATCCAACTGATGAAATTGGTGAGAGGGTAGGCACTCACCCGCATAATTTTTGAAACAGCAGCAGAGGCTGGACCTGAACTCACGGTCTAGCAGTACCAGCTTGAAGATGTCTCCTCGGGAGAATGGTACCAAGATGTCGTCTACTATTTGTTGAACCATAAGTGCCAGCCGCACCTGCAAGGAGTCCAAAAGTGAGCCCTGAGGTTGAAAAGTAATGGTTACATGTTACAGGGTTCCATCCTCTACAAAAGGAATCATGAAGGCGTTTATCTGAGATGTCTTGGCAAGGAAGAAGTAGAATGCATCTTGAAGGAGTTTCACAATAAATTTGGCACGGGCCATGGTTCGGGTTCTTCTACAGCACATCAAATATTGAGAGCAGGGTACTATTGGCCCACCGTCTTCAAGGATGCCCATTGCCATGTTCGTTCATGTCACACATGCCAGACCGCTGCCACCAGGGAGAGGAATGTTGTTGTCCCACTACAGCCTGTGCAGGAGGTAAGGCCTTTTGCGCAATGGGGTCTCGAGTTCATCGGTCCGGTAAGCCCTCCATCGTCTGCAGGACACAGGTACATTCTTACCGCTACTGATTATTGTACTAGATGGACGGAAGCAATAGTATGTAAGCAATGCACAACTGAAGTAGTTACCAATTTTCTAGAAAGTTTCATTTTAAATCATTTTGGTTGTCCGTATGCTTTGGTATGTGATAATGGACCTGCATTCGCTTCATTAAAATTTGCTAGTTGGGCGTTTGACTATGGAATAGCCCTTAAATTCTCATCCAATTACTACCCTCAGGGCAATGGCTTTGCCGAGTCCAAAAATAAAAATCTGATTACTGTGATCAAGAAGCTGCTATATAGGAATCCCAAAGACTGGCATACCCAGCTCCGTTTCACCCTTTGGGCTGATCGCACCCACCACAAGGCTACCCTTGGCGATTCCCCGTTCCACCTTGTCTATGGCCTAGAACCTATATTTCCCATCCATCTGAAGATTCCTACTCTCCAATTCATCAATGATTTTTGAGGGAGGAGACCGCAGGGAAGCTCGGCTAGCTAAGCTCTTACATTTAGAGGAAGTTCGAAACCACGCAATAGAAAATTTCACCAAACATCAGGGTGTAGTGAAGAGATGGTTTGACCGCTGAGCCAAGATTAAGGCCTTTAGAATTACAGATCTGGTCTTATATTGGGACAAGGCCTATGAGAAGAAAGGGGGACACAACAAATTTGACAAGCTTTGGTTTGGCCCCTTTCAGATAGCTGAGATTTTGGGAGATAATGTCTTCCGCCTAAAGACCTTAACCGGTGAGAATGTCCTGTTGCCAGTCAATGGGCAGCACCTGAAGCATTACTTCCAGGCTTGAGCTCCCTCAAGCTCTTCATTGTAAATACTTGTGCATAGGTTAGAGTAGTTGCTTTCTTGTTTGTCTACGTTCTGTTTGCGTCATTTTTGCTTTCTCCCTCCCGACAGTTTTTTTTTGGAAGATGTTTCCCACTGCTTTGCGATGGCCATGCTCGCCTGACAAGCGGTTCACTTTGCTATCCGTTCTTTGTGTTCTTTGGCTAAACATTCACTCCAGACTATCGGTCTTTGTGAGCTGTCTGCGAATGATTTCCTTGTTTGAACTCTGCTCAGAACTTGACCCTTAGCTGGATCTTCTCACCCACATCTCGGATCCTGCACAAATTACATAATAATAATTGTGTTAATGTTTATATGGTGTAATCTAAATGAAAACAAAACACAAAATGAAACATTATACTGAAAACTCAAACAAAGAAATAAAGATAGTTTTCAGAAGCGTTCCATCTTCCTCTATCTACAGTGATTTATTTTGAAGCTTTTGCTCTCAGATTGTATAAGCTCAGCGCCTCCGAATGGCAACCTTTAGAATGAGTTATGCAAAAGGAAATTCTATCCTATATGCTATAAATATGAAAATGCTCACGGATATGGACAGGGGCTGTAGATTATGCATAGGGGCTGTGAATGGAAAATGTCATGATTCTATTCTATGATTACTATGATTCTATGCTATGAAAGTACTGTGAATTCTATGAATGCTATGAATGCTTATAATTTGACTATAATTTACTTACTTAAAACTTCTATATCATTTGGAGTTCCCAGCAGTCATATTTATAGATTTTTGCAGGCACAATCCCAGCTGCCAAGAATCTACGGTTGTGAGATTGTCTGGTAGAATTGAAAGGTGAGAGATGGAGAAGTTGAGAAGAAGATGGAAGAGGTTGAGAGGTTGTAGAGAAGGATGGATTCCTGTCTTCAACCCACGGGAACAAGCCTGCACAGAAATAGAGAAAATTAAATTTTCTGTTTGACCGTTTGCTTCCCGGATGTTGAAGATAATCCCAAATTAAATAAATAAATTAATTAATTTAATTTAATTTCATTTATTGTATTTTGATTTTTGATTTTTTAAAAACTATGGAAGATTTAATTAAATATTTTGAGATATTTAATTATGATATGACTTTAGAAGAATATAAAATATTAGAAAAATTAATTAAATATTTTAGAATATTTAATTATGAATAGATATATGAATCGAATTAGAGGAATTAATTAAATATTTGAAATATTTAATTATAAATGATATTTAGAAGAAAAGAAGAATATTTTAATCTTTATTTGAATAAAATATTCAAACTAAGATTATATGATAATTAATATCAATAAATCGTAATGTTTATTTAATTCAATAAATCGTAATGTTTATTTAATTAATTAAGAAATGAATACAAAAAGATGATTAAATAAACTTATTTAATCAAAATGAAATAATGGATAATATAAATAAATTATTTAAATTTATTTATACATAGATGGAATTCAAAGATTTAATTAAATATATTAAAAATATTTAATCAATTACCAGACAATGTGATGTGACCATTTTTAGGTGTATACATTTTGCCCCTCTTTGAAGTGATGTGTTTTACGCATTGCTTCAAAGAATTTTGAATTTTGCCCCAGATGTTGACTGTAATGTAGATAGATATATGCCCCCGCAAACGATGAATCGATAATATTTTGAATTTTTATGAATTTTTTTGATTTTTGTGGAATTTTTTCTATTTTTTAGATTTTGAAGATGTCGATTCATCGTTTGAAACTAATGATTTGAAGAAAAATTGTCCCAGAAAGATGTGAAATGAAAAATTGATGAAGAAATTTTCCCCTGCTATGTTAAAATGTGATAAAATGCCCCAATTTTACCATTATATAGGTTAAAAATGTCATTTTCCATGTCATTTTCAATTTTAACTAATAGAATTTGCAAATTTTTGAGCTCTGGTTTGATAATTATGGCACTTCCAGTTCACCAGCACCGTTTCGAGTGTATCCGACGACATCAGCGGCCAGCGCACTATGGACCTCCGGTATGTATCCCGTAAATCTCCTGCTTTTCAAAAATTTTCCGTGTAGTGCACGTTTTTCCATGTTTTGATGTAGAAAAGGGTGTTTTAGCGCTCTTAAGACTTTTCGTAGCGCATATGATATTTTTCGTAGCGCATTCAATTCCGTAGCGCATATGATAGTTTTCATAGCGCTTTTGATTGATTTCGTAGCAATTGATTTTGTAGCATCGATGATTGATTTCGTAGCCCTTAATGTTTTTCGTAGCGCCTTTATTTCTATAGCGCATATGATATTTTTTGTAGCGCTTTTGATGAGTTTTGTAGTGCGATTAATTCTATAGCGCCGATGATGAATTTTATAGCGCATTTAACCAATTTTGTAGCGCCTTTAATCATATGTTGTTGTGACCTGATAAATTTGTTCCCAAAGTTGTTGGAAAACAAATAAAAGTTGATAGATTTGCTTTTAAAGTTGTTAAAAACAAATAGGACAGATAAGTTTTCTTCTAAAGTTGTTAGAAAGAAACGTGATGTTGCTTATTTGCTTTCCATGACGATGAAAAACAAATAGTTTGATTGATTTGTTTGCTTCTAAGGTTGTTAAAAACAAACATGATTTTGATATTATTCGTATTTCATGATGATGATGAAAAACAAATAATTTGATGTTCAGTTTTGGAGTGATACGTTATGATGATTTGATATTGATTTTGCTTTGATGATATGTCAACAGGAGAGATTAGGTGTTTTGCAGTTACGAGAGACATTTTCGAGCACATGGACATTGATTCCACATTTGTTACAGTCAGATAGAGATGTGATTGATGCGTGTGGATTGAGTGCATTACTTGACATGCCTGAGGTTCGCCTCAACAGGGCTCTATTGACAGCACTTGCAGAGCGGTGGCATAGTGACACCAACACATTTCATTTACCGATGGGCGAGATTACAGTGACTCCTGAGGACGTATATCGCATCCTACGGATCCCAGTGATGGGAGAGATAGTTGTTTTTGATAGCCGAGAGGTTGGAGGTACTGATTCTTTGAGGAGGATTTTCTGAGATGATCAGATTGCTGGATACTTCATCCCATGGGGTGAGATTACAGATACATATCCACCTTTACCAGCTGTACTTGCTAGATTTATTGGAGGTGTGTTGTGCCCCGACCATAGGTCGAAGGGGTTTGCGATCGGATGGGGTCATGTTTTGGAGAGTATGGTGATGCAGGGGACACGGTATGCGTGGGGTACATGCATGCTAGCCCACTTATATGATGAGTTACATCATATTGTATATGGTAGAGGCCGGAGTTTTGCTGTTGGGTGCTCATTACTACAGATATGGGCATGGGAGCACTTTGCTGTTTTACGTCCATTGACTCGAGGACAGCGACCAGCTGGTCGATCATACAGATGGAGATACGCTCACATTATTGCTCAGCCGAGACTGGGCAAACTAGTGCATTGGCAGTGACTATTGGATAGTCTGGATACAGTATGCTGGAGACCGTATTTAGATTGTGAGCCATGGCCAAAGGATGTGAGGGAGATGCCATATGTATGTACTTCCAAATTTTTGATTGGGCGGACTCCATGGATCATTGAGAGATTTCTTGCTGGACGAGTGTGTCGACAGTTTGGTCAGATTCAGGGTATGCCTGTGGGTTCAGCCATTTATGCACGGCGACAGCCAGAGCTTGCAGTGTGGGGTCCACAAATTTCATATGAGACAGCGGTGGCAGAGTTCACCAGTTTGGGAGCAGTGATGTGGGATTACCGAGTGGATGTCCTTGACGCAGGGACAACACCAGAGTATTTTCAGTATGTCCTAGAGCATCTGACACCACACATGTTTGATCCTGATGAGGCTATTGCTCCTATTATTGCACAGAGACGACGACAGAGAGACTCAGCGTCAGAGGATGACGACTCAGAGGACAGTGATGATGATGATAGTGGAGGAGATGACGACTCAGAGGGAGATGATGGTGGTGATGGTAGAGGTGGAGATAGAGGTGGTAGGAGAGGTGGTAGAGAGGTGGCAGAGGTGGTAGAGGTGGTCCATGGATGCGACACACTGACCCATCTCCTTCAGTAGATTTGACAGTATCAGGTCAGCTATCCACTTTACAGAGTACAGTACAGAGTTTGCAGACCCAGTTAGCACAGGCCCAGACTTTGATTTCACAGTTGCAGGGACAGTTGACTTCGGTTACTGCTGAGAGGGACATAGCGAGACAGCAAGGTGAGCAGGCCGTTACTTTGGCAGATAGCCTATAGAGAGTAGCAGCTAGCACCTTGACTGGTGATATGATGAGAGGGGTTACCAGAGCCACTCGAGAGGCTGAGTTTTATAGGACTAGATATCATGATGCGGTTCCACCTGAGCGGAGGGAGAGTTATACTCAGTCACGATCTACTCATGGTCGGTCTCGTACTACCAGCAGGGGTGTGACACAGCCATTACCTCCAGGAGGACCACCAGGGACAGGCGGTGCAGGTCCATCAGGAGCAGGTGGTACAGGTACATAAGGGGCAGGTGGTACAGGTCCCAGACCAGCGCCATTAGAGGATAGCACTGCCTAGTGCATTGTAGATGATGTTTTCATGATATTCTGTTGAGACATGTTGTATACACCTTGAGATGATCCCATTTTTGATAATGTTATATCATTTGTAGTTGACATCCTTGTACATTTTGACATTCATTTTTGAGATATATGAAATGCAGTGATGATTTATGATTATATAAATGTGTCTATATGATGTGTATAATATGATAGTTTCATGGTTATGATACATATATATATACATGATTTATGAGATGAAATCTATTGGATGAATGAATGTATATGGTAATGATGTATGCTTTGATTTTATGATTTTCTAATGCAAATATATATGAAAAATGTATGAAATAATGTTTTTGTAAATGTCAAAATATACTCAGTCATGTATTCGAAAAGATATAACCATTTGATTCTTTGCCAACTTTTGAGAAATTTATGAATGCAAAATGTAGTGTTAACATGAATGCAATCTATACTACCTATGCAGGACATCCATACAATATTGCCATTTGGAGAGTTTAGTTTTTCTTTTTGTATCATCATAGAGCTTTGAAATGTTGAAAGTTAATACAAGCATCAAAGGGTATGTTAGCACCAATGATGACCTGAGTATTGCTTTCATGATTTTTGATATAGCAAGTTAATACAAGCATCTGGGTATAATTGAACCGAAATGACCTGAGTATTTCTTGCATAAACAGACAAGAGTTAATCCTTTTCCCATGCAAATTCCGAAATGTCATCCATGATCTATAATAGAGCATGTCTCGTGACCAATGTGCATAGTACTGATGATTTCCTTGCAAACAACAGACAAAGAAAAATCATACTCCTTCCTTGCTTTTCTAGTCCAGTACATCATTGAATTACTCCAGAGATATGATAGAAAATCAAACAACTATTTAAATCTTGCTTAAAATATTTCAAACATTATTCAGATTAAGATCATCTAATTTTGATTATCATCATTTGATGTTCTCATTTCGATAGTCATTCGGATCATGTTGTTTCTGATGACAACGGGTATTAGGTGATCAATTTGGTATTGTGATTGATTTGATGTGTCAATGCATGTTGTGCTTTGTCAAACCATCATTTGTCTGTTTGTGATGTTCTGAAAGCTCGTTGCCACTCTTTTGTTTGTATATTTCTGCATTTTGCCCCCAGTGTAAACACTACCTAAAGAGTATGGATATGTACAAATTTCATCAAGCCATGATGAAACATAAGATTCCCTTGTATGATATGGATATGAAGAATATACAGATGATAGATATGGATGGATGATGTCGAAAATAAAAACAAGACATAAACTAATAAATGGAGGAGCCCATTTTAATCACAAGTAACGTCTGTTTGTCAGGTTTTCACTACTTGTTTTTATTGCACTTTTTCAGAATTTTTCTGATTTCTTTTTTTTATATATTTTTTTAAAATTTTTTCAGGACTTTTTATGATTTTTTTTTAAATTTTTTTTTTTTAGGAATTTTTAAACATAGAACTTCTTCAGATGAATACCATTGATCGGTTCTTCAAACAACCCCCCCTCTAATGTGGATAACTGATATGCACCAGAACCGTATGCTGAAATGACAACAAATGGACCTAGCCAATTAGGTTCAAATTTCCCTTTCTTTTCTCTGTCTTGCTGATTGCGTGGATTTTCTCTCAATACTAAGTCACCCACTTGAAATGTCTATGGTTTAACTCTATGATTGTAACTACGAGACATAATCTATTGATAACCCTTCAAATGATCAGCTGCATGTTGACGTCTTTCATCTAACAATTCTAACTCTTGTAGGCGAGAAACCCTGTAATCTTCATCACTTATCAATCCCTTGAGTGAGACCCTAAGTGAAGGTATTTCAACTTCTAGTGGTAAGATTGCTTTTGCTCCATAGAACAAAGCATATGGGGTGGCTCCTGTTGGTGTGCGAATGCTAGTTCTATATGCCCACAAAGCTGGGTTGAGTTGAACATGCCAATCACGTCCAGCGTCATTTACTGTCTTCTTCAATATCTTCAAGATGGTTTTATTAGAAGCTTCTGCTTGACCATTACCCTGTGGATAGTAAGGTGTAGAAAATCTGTGTTGGATGTGAAATCTTTCACAAAGTTCATCCACATCTTGATTCTTAAAAGGCCTTCCATTATCAGTAATTATAGAACTAGGAATTCCATATCTACAAATAATGTAATTCAAGATAAATGAAGATATTTGTTTACCAGTCATTGTTGTTAGAGGAATAGCTTCAATCCATTTTGTAAAATACTCCATAGCTGTGATGATGAATTTATGACCATTTGATGATGAAGGATGTATTTTTCCAACAAGATCAAGTCCCCATTGAGAAAAAGGCCATGTCAGAGTGAAAGATTGCAGTTCCTGCGCAGGTGCATGAATAAGATTCCCGTGAACCTGACATTTAGAACACTTCTTGACAAAAGTAAAAGAATCCTTCTCCATGGTAGGCCAATAGTATCCCATTCTGACAAGTTTCTTTGCTAAGGTCAAACCACTCGAATGAGTTCCACAAATACCACCATGAACCTCTTGTAAGGATTTTTCAGATTTGTCATGTTCAAGACATCTAAGGAGTGTACCATCAAGACCACGTCGATAAAGGATATTAGCAATTAAGGTATAACGGGATGATTGGTGAATGAAATTCCATTTTTGGTTGCGGGATAAATCCGAAGGTAAGATATTATCTTTCAAATAGGTATAAGTCTTGCCATATAAAGGTGAATCAGAACCGGTTAAATGACATATGACTTGGGTTTCAGGATTATCATAGGCAGGAGAAAACAATTGTTCCACCAAAAATTCATATTTGGTTTGATCTTCTAAAAGTTGTAATAAGGAAGCAATGGTAGCCATTGCATCCGCAGCTTTATTATCAATCCTTGATATTTGTGAAAACTTGATTAACACAAAATACTTCTTGTAATCATCCACCATATTCTTGTAAGGTAACAACTTATCATCTTTGGTTTGATAATCATCATTAATTTGATTAATGACAAGTTGTGAATCACCGTAGACTTCCAACTCTGTAATTTGCCATTCCAAAGCTATTTTTAATCCTATGAGCAATGCCTCATATTCAGCTATGTTATTTGTGCAAGGAAACATCAACCGATATGATCGTGAAATGGTATGTCCTTCAGGTGTAACAAAGAGAATCCCTTCCCCCGAGCCATATTGTGTATAAGATCCATCAAAGTACAATGTTCATGATTTTTGAATTGTTGCTGTGAAGACATCTAATCAAGAAACTCAATGTGCATTGGATTTTCCTCTTGTAAAGGTGCTTCAGCCAACTGATCTGCAATGACCTGTCCTTTAATAGCTTTTCTATCTACATAGTGAATGTCAAATTCACTTAAGATCATTACCCATTTTGCAAGTCTTCCTGTTAAAGTAGCTTTGCTTAATAGGTATTTTAATGGATCAATCTTTGTTATCAGCTTAACTGTATGAGCCAACATATAATGTCGCCGCTTTTGAGAAGCAAACACCACTGCAAGGCAAGCTTTTTCAATGAAACTGTAATTTAACTCATGTCTTGTTAATGTTCTACTGATATAATATATGGCCCTTTCCTTACCTGTAGAATATTCTTGTGCTAGCAAAGCTCCCAAAGATACTTCTGTTGCTGAAATATAGAGTATGAGTGGCTCTCCTAGAATAGGTGGAATTAAAACTGGTGGATGCGTAAGATACTGCTTGATCTGATTGAATGCTACTTCACATTTGTCATCCCATTTGAATGGAACATTTTTATGCAATAAATGTGTAAATGGAAAGCTTTTGTCTACCAGTTGAGCTATAAACCTTCTAATGGACTGTAATCTTCCTTGCAATGATCGAAGTTGACTGATATTTCGTGGTGGTGGCATGTCCATTATAGCTTGCACTTTTTTTGGATCAACCTCTATACCCTTTTCTGAAACAATGTATCTTAGAAGTTTTCCAGATGTAATGCCGAAGACACATTTCTTTGGATTTAATCGAACATTGAACTTCTCCATTCTAATAAAGATTTTTGATAAGATTTCTAGGTGTTCCTCTCCTGTATGAGATTTGACAAGTAAATCATCAACGTAATTTTCCATGAATGTATGCATCATATCATGAAAAATAGTTGTCATTGCTCTTTGATAAGTAGCTCCAACATTCTTTAACCCGAATGGCATTACATTCTAGCAATAGGTACCCCAAGGACATGTGAATGCTGTTTTATCTTGATCTTCTGGTGCAATTTTTATCTGGTTGTATCCTGAAAACCCATCCATTAAAGAATACATTGCATTGCCAGCAGTTAAATCAACAATCATATCTATGTTGGGTAAAGGGAAGTCATCTTTGGGACAAGCTTTATTTAAATCTTTGAAATTTGTACAAACTCTGATCCTTCCATCTGGCTTTGAAATAGGTACAATGTTGGAAATCCATTCAGCATAATCAATAGTTCCAATGAATCCAACATCCAAAAGCTTCTTTAATTCTTCTTTGACCAGTAACGCGACATGTGGATGCATTTTTTTGAGCTTTTGCTTTATAGGCTTTGTCCCAGGTTTGATAGATAAATGATGCATTATCAAATTAGGATCTAACCCTGGCATATCAGCATATGACCAAGCAAAGTTGATTTGATTGTCCTTCAAGAATTCCATGAATTTTAGGACTTCGTTAACTGTTAATGATGCTGCAAGCTACAAAAATTTTGGCTGCTCTGCTGTACTTATGTTGATTGATTCTATTGGTTCAATCAAAATAGAAGATCTTTCATGATAATACTTGGGAAGAGTGTCAAGTTTCTCATCTTTCAGTGCCTCAGAAAGGTTTTCACTGTCGGATTCGCTCTTTATTTTTCTCTTTTGTTGATCTATTACTGCCATTTTTTGGTTTTCACCAATAGATCCATCTTTTATTTCATTTATTTTGCAGCTAAGAGACTTGACAACCTCCTTATCAAAATCACGAGTATGAGATTCTTGAATGAAACAATTGTTTTCTTCATTTGAGGAAGAAAGGAAATTTATGATGTCCTCATCATCACTGAATGTAGGAATATGGATAGGTGTGTCAATGTCCCAATCAATAAGTTCTGGGTAAACTAAAGGCATATGATCATTAGGTTGGGTAAGGTCTTGAATTGTCAAAGTCATGATATGGTTATCATCCTCATGGTAGACAAAGTCTATGATAGTATTCTCCTATTGATTGCCAATCTCATTAGAATCTAATTCTTCCTCACTTGAGTCATGATCACTTTGTAAAACATAATCAAGTGGAGGCCTTGAGCCTTCTCCTTGTATAAGAATAGGTGCATACTTATGTATGATATCAACTTATTTATCTCTCCAAAATTCATCATTATAAATGGTGTCCCATTCATATTCATTAGAATCAGTATCTGAACTATTCTGTAATTGGAAAACTGATTCATGAGGTCTATATGACACTGATCCTCCTTCATGAGTTGATTGTATTTGCTGTGAAGTAGATTTTTCCTTATCTTTGCCATATCCGAGTCCTGTTTTATCATTTGAATGCTTTGAAATAGGTTGAATTGGTTCTACAATTCCTTCTCTTCTTTTTCCTATAGGACCATTTCCTTCATAGCCCATCTTCTGCATGATAGCATACCCCTTACCATATTGTTCTTTAGGCAACTTAATGTGCAATAGAGATTCATCTTCATCTTTGTATAGCCAATTTAGGATGTCCCTATCTTCAACTTCTTCTTCAGTGGTGTTAGCTCTAATGAATTTTCCATCAAACTTTGTGATTGGCACATAAGCTTGAGATGTAGAAGCTGTTGCAATCTTTTGATTTGATAAAGTTGGCTGTCCATGTGACCTCGGAGAAGGAGGTAAGGTAGAGAGAGATAATGAATATTCACCTACCCCTTTATCTTTAAATTTCAGCTTAGTATCAAGATTCTTTGTCAATTCTTGTAATTGGACTTGTAGATTGGAAGAAGGAATAGCAAGAGCTTCCCTATTGTGTGGCACAAAGACATCTTGAGTTACTCGAAGATTTGAACAAGTTTGGGTAGTATTGTAATCAACTTGTATAGTTATTTCTTGTCCATCATATGGAAACTTGATGCATTGATGATACGTTGATGGTACTGCTTGCATATCATGAATCCACGGATGACCCAAAAGTATGTTATAAGAAAGATCTCAATCTAGAACCTGACAAAATGTGTTCTTCACAATAGGTCCCACTCTGATAGGTAGCAATATCAATCCTTTAGAAGCTCTTTCTTCATCATCATATGCCTTGATAGTTATTTTCCTTCGTGGATCAATTTCATTTTCTGATATTCCTAAGGCATTTATTAACTTCAAGGTACAAATATTCAAACCGGCTCCTCCATCTATTAAGACACGTCTAATTCGATGTTTATGGATCATTACTTCAAGATAAAGCGAGGAATTATGTGGATGTGTCATAGAGGCATCATCTTTATCAGAAAATGAAAGACAAGTGGGGGAAGACAAATGTCCCACCATGGCTTGAAATCTGTTTACATCTAGATCAGTATCAACAGTTGTGTTTACAAGAGCTTCTTCTAAGATATTCTTATGTATGGGAGATATTTTGAGAAGTTCAAGGATGGAGATTTGAGCTGATGTTTTTCTCAGTTGATCAACCAGATTATACTGACTTGGAGGAGAAATAGTTGTTTTAGATGAACTTCCTTTTAGAACAACTTTTGCTTGACCTCTTGTTGTTACATTAACCTGTTGATATTCTTGTTTTCCCTTGATTTTGATAACATTAACCCGTTGATCATCTGCGTAGATGTGACGGATTATATTGTCTTCAACATTATGTATGCTTTTGGCTTTGGTATCTGATGTTTCTCCCTTTTGATAGTTTGGCAAAGGATATTTGAATGCTTGATGATCGTCATTGGTATGATGTCCTTCGATTGTAATGGTGCCATTGTCAATTAAATCTTGTACTAGATTTTTCAAAGCTTGACAATTGTTCGTTCTATGACCCTTACATTGATGATAATTGCAATAATATGAGTCATGCCATGATGGAGGTTTGACTCATGGCTCATAATCTATTTGTGGTGGTAAGGTGATAACCTTATTATCAAGAAGCTCCTTGAGAGCAGACTCAAGAGATTGACCCAAAGCGGTAAAATTCCGTCGATTTGAAAAAAATGAAGATCTGGATAGATTTGATGTTTGGGTATTGCCAAGATTATTATTGAAATTACCATGATTTTGATTAGTATTTTGATTGGTCATGTTCTCTTGCTTGGAGGTTTGTCCTTATTGATTGTTGTTTCCTTGTTGAGTTGTATTTCCTTGTTGATTATTTCGAGGAGCACTTGATAGATTGAAAATAGATGGTCTTGTTCGTAAATTATTTGCATCCACTATACCATCATTAACAACATTTTTGTTTCTGTTCCAAAACCTTGTTTTATCATTGTTGTTTTGATTTGATGTACTTGGATTATCAAGTTTTATCACTCCCCTTTTAACCAAGGCCCCTTCAATGGTGATTGCGTTTTCAATCAATTTTTCAAAGTTATGAGGACAATGAAGGTTAAGCCTATAGCTTAATTCTTGATCAAGGCTATTGATAAAGATATCCATCTTTTCCTTTTCAGGAATAGGACGGGAATATCATGCAAATAACCTTCTCCACCTTTGCAAGAAATGTAGTGAAGGGTTCTCCTACTTTTTGTTTCACTTTACAAAGATCAAGCATTGTTATCTGGTGTTGAATGTTGTAGGAGTATTGTGATATAAATTGATTTATCAACTCCTCAAAAGTTTTGATAGGTGGAGTGATTTTTGAAAGCCACTCCATGGATTGTACACCTAGACTTCGTGGAAATAATCGCATCAAGTAGGTATCGTCATAGGCAAATTCTAGACTCATGTTTCAAAAATCTCTCACATGGTCAATGGGATCAGTTTTTCCATTATACCTATCATACTTAGGGATTTCGCAATGTTTTGGAAATGGGATCATTTGAAGACTCCTATCAAATGGATAAGGAGATATGTCTTCCAAAACATATTTCTTTGTTGTACCCCCTTGCATTTCTTTTATCTGCCCTTGTAATTCTTTTATCTGTTGATTAAGAGCACTAAAGTCATTAGGAGGGATTTCAGGATTTTGTTTAATCCCTTCTATGTCGAAATTGTGAGGTAACTTAGCTCCTTGATTAGCTAATGAAAGAAAGTATCGTTCTTTGTTTCGTTCTAAAATCTTTTCCATAAGGGTATGAAATTGAGGATCTTGTTCTGCTTCTTGAAGCTTTTCGTTTGTTAATTCGTCAAGATTAAACATTTCCTCTTCTTTTTCATTACGGTCACCCATTTTACTTGTAGTGGTTTCTCCCTCATCTTTTTCCATTTGTTTTTGAGATCTCGTGAAGATAGGCATAGGTTTTGCTCCAAGTTCTACTCACTTTTGATCAAAAGAGTGAAATAGTGCAATTGATGTGATATATATGAAAGTCAAGATAGAATGAAGATTCTATGACTTACACAAAATTTCTAATCTTTAGCTTGTGTTGTTCCCTAAGTGGAAGGATGAAAATCCTGTTAGCGGGAATGTAAGCAAAAGATCAAGAAAAGGATGATTTTGCACTTTATAAAGTTTTGATCATGGCTTTGTAAAAGGATGGATTTTGTGATAGATGCCTAATGTATTCTAAGTTCTCTACTGCAAAATTTGATTTGGATGAGTAGAATATTTGATTGCAGGTTGGGGAATATAACAGAAGCAGATGCGTTGACTATGGTTATGCCTTTGAGAAAGGGCTCTTCTTTGAAAGTAAGCTTGTGAATACAAGGGTTCTATGGCATAATCATCTGAAAGACCTCTAACACAATCATGATACCTATGAAGAAATGTTCTATATTTGAGTAAAACTTTTCGGCTTTGATACAAGAATCGTTGCTTTTTCAATAGTTTCTTATGGTTGAGGGGTTTCTTTGGTTTCTTAATCCTTTTGAAAACGGATTTCTTTTCAAACGTTGTGGATTTCCAATCTCGTAACATGAGATTAATCAATGTGATAATGAGTGTTTTGGATGATCTTATCTGAATTAGTGTATTGAAAACACATCAAACAATTTGTAAAATGGTTGTCTTAAGTCCTATGCTAAACATCAAGTGTGTTAATCAAAATGTTGTTCAAAAAGTATTTTAACGGGTTTTACACATGATAAGCACTTCAAACAGACTCACTCTTAATTCTCAAGTAGGTCATCATAGAAATCAACAGCCCACATCTTAAAATTGCGTCGACTCACACAGCCATGTCACCCCCGAAAGGGCACCCATGTTTTTGTCTTTTCCAGGTGCGTACTCAGAGTGACGGAAGTGGATACCGGATCCCCTGAGCAAACAATCCTTGTCAATTATATGGTGAGTATCTTGGGGGTAGATTCTTCCCTCCCCTGCACTATGATTAATATAATGTTTGGAAACTGACTCGGTAAGATACTACACTAGGTTCTTAATAAGGGTTCCCGTTCGGTGCGGCAAATGATAGACTCCCTTGAGAGACCTCCCTACCTTTAGAACAAAGGCTTTGGGGATGGTTATCAATGCACACTACCGTCGAATGGGATTTTCATCAACCATCCACTTTTGATTATAGTGGGTTGGAAAACTTGGTTTTAGTTGTTCCCACTTAGGTCGTTCCCGTAGGGTGAGTACTTTTTCCCACTACGGTAGGCCTTCTAAAAGGTGCTAATAAAATAGGAAATTGCATAAATGGAAATAGGTGAGTTTGGCATTTTGATCACCCAGTTAAGGGGAGAGCATAGGCCTATCACCAAAAACAAAGCAATCAAAGTTTATTTTAAGCCCAAAAATAAAGGTTTTCTAAGCTAAGTGAAGATGTTGCTTCACATAAACAGAAAATTCTTTTTAGACCAAAATAAAGTATAAAATTTCTATCCTAGGATTGCTTCATTTTACCTTAAATGCCTACCCTAGGATTGGTTCATTTTATCTTAAAAAATTTATTAACTGTCTGCGGTTGCGTCAGAATCAGTTAAACTATTTTAACATTACAAATTACAACTTATAGAAATGCGCTATAACAGAAGTTACGGGCACTGCAAAATACTTTAAAGGCACTGCAAAACTCATTAATAGCATTGCAAAACTAATTAAGAGCACTGCAATACATATCATGAGCGCTGCAAAAGACTTCAAG
>VDFB02360377.1:0-25687 GCA_007258455.2 Sequoia sempervirens
TTTTAATAATTTTGGAAAAAGTATACTCAAGTCATGTGTCTGATCAATATGATTAGAAAGAAAGGTTGGTTAAAGCATGGGATAAAGACCCATAAGTTTTCACTATAAATATGAGCAATCAAAGCATGAAATCAACTAAAGAATAAAAAATGTGTTATAGACACACTTGGACCTAGGGTTTTTATAGGGTTTCAGTATAAAGAGGTGACCATTTCCAATAAACCCTAGCAAAAAAAAACAACATTTCAAAACAAGAACCAAGGAGAAAAATTGGAAGCTAAGAAAATGAAAAAATACCACCAGTGCCTCTAGTTGGAGACACTTTGCAGATCTAAGGTGAGAAACTAGGATCTCTAGAGAAGCATACCAACCAAACACAAAAAACAAAACAAAGCTAAAACTAGATAGAAAGAAACTGTACAAGATGAACATATGCATGGACATATCCTACTTGTGAGAAGTAGAGTTTAAGGAATTATCCATGCACTATTGTTTCCCATGTTTTTAACCTACCCAATTTTTAAACTTCAAATTGTAACCTTCGTGGAGTCCAACACAACCCAAATAGTCTAGCCTACTAAATAAAGAAAACAATTGTTTCTGATATTCTGTAATACTTAGTGTAAAATCATTTTGCAAGGTTGATCCTAACTTCACTTTTCCTCAAGTGGCAAAATTTCATATGGAAATTCCATGTCATTTGGGAGATTTTAAATTTTTAAATCTTTAGTAGGTAGTTTATAGAAAATGTTAAAATTGAGGCTTTGGATGTCTGAAGCAAGAACAAATTTTGGGTTATGATTGTGACCTTCTATATAGC
Source organism: Sequoia sempervirens (assembly GCA_007258455.2). Lineage (NCBI taxonomy): Eukaryota > Viridiplantae > Streptophyta > Pinopsida > Cupressales > Cupressaceae > Sequoia > Sequoia sempervirens. The sequence continues at coordinate 821 of VDFB02360377.1, forward strand.
ATGTGGTAAAAAAAATTCGAAGATGGAGGATGCAATAAAAAGTTATGAGATTTTCATTCTTTGCCTAGTGATGGTTTTTGGCTTAAAAGGGTACTCAAGTCCTTCCAAATTATCAATGTTTGATAATATAGTAAAAACTATTTGAAAGAGACAATGCAAGGTTCACATGTTATAATGAAGGGAAAGAAAAATGTTTAGAAGTTAGTAGAACATTTAAATAGCTTTGAAACTATTTATGGATCTCACATAGGTTACCAAAATCCTTGAATTTCCTAAATGCCTTCGAAATGGTAAAATTGTTTCTTTTCTCAGAGCCTTACAAAGGATATCTAGCTATCTTGGACTGTCATGATACTTATAAAAACCTCCAAAAAGGCTGATAGATCATGGAAAATGTGTAAACAAGGGTAGAAATTAGTTTTGAAAGCCATCGATGATATATCATGGTTTTGAAATTATCTTCAAGGATTGAAAATTATTTTTAAACATTGTTTATTTGTCAATGACCAATAGTAATCTAATTTATCCACAAAATAGATGTCAAGATCAACATGTTTCAAGAGTAAGATGCCAAGTATATACAACCCTTCTCTCCAAAATGCAAGTAGTGGAGGAATTTCGGAGACATCAAATTTGTGGGGGTATTCACGGAAAATTTTATGTTATGAATTATATATTCAGATTTAAGGAATCATGAGGTCTAGAAGATCACATAGGTATGCAGATTTTATGATGAATGATTTATAAAATGTGGTTTGGTAAATGTTTGGCATTACTGCATAGATATATTTGGCTATTCAAGCTTATCAACACTCATTGAGAATCAAATCTTCAATGCCTCTAATAGTAGGGTTTTAATGTAGACAAATGATAAAAAAATCAAGGATTATGTTGACTAGAGGTTAACTACCCAAAACTCCACTAATTCTTTCTAAATGGCGTGGGTAAATGAAAGATTTGAAGGTCATTTTCCAAATCATAGAAGCATCTCGCTTGGTTGAGACAATGTACATCCCAACATTCAAGCCAATGGAAGGTGTAAATATTGTGAAGATTGTGACAAATGAAAAGGCTACAAATATGAATGTTTCTACCATCGACAATATTGTTGTTATTTTAAAAGTGGAATTATAAAATACCTTCAAAGAGGCATACATGGTGAAGAGTTATTAGCAATAACAAGTAATATTTTAATGTAGTGGCTTATTTAGTATCCCAACTATGCGATGTGGAGGCTGCTTTAGCTAGTTTTTCTTCAATGCCTTTGCAACTATTGGAATATTAATTAATTTGTAGCCAACAGACATTCTCCCCTACCCCATGTAACTTCAAATTACCAACGTAAACCTATAGTCTGTCAACAATAAATGAAGGTAGGTGAATTTGAATTTTGAATTTGAGCGCTCATTCTCATGAGCATTTTCAAACAAGACAAAAGAAAGAATGTATTTGTTATTTTTTTGGGAGAATTAAGTCAAATTTGTATTGGGTGAAGTTGAGCCTACAACAACAAAGGGAGGGAATTTTTAGTGAGATAGTAGTGCATAGAAAAGGAATTTTATCAGAGGCAACACATTGACAACATCAACTATAGGATTGTAGCTAGTTTTAGTTTTTGGTGTTAGTGTATCACCTTTTGTTTTGGACAGTAGTCCAAAATAGTTTATGGTTTATTTTGTTCATGTAAAATAGAGCACGTCCTCTATGATTTTTTAATTTTGAAAGAAAGAAATGAATATATATAAATCTATTTTTCTCTATCTAGTTTATATTGTCTCTATGCAATCTTTGTGCACTATTTATTTTGTCTCTTCTATCCATCCTATCACAACACTATTTCTATATTGTTTCCCCCTACCTACCAACAATGGTATTAGAGCCCTAGTTTTATTGGTTGTTTTTTATTGTGGGTGTCTTTAGAAAATCCCTAGGTTATCTAAGAATTAATTAGTTTTCTCTATTCTGAGAAAACTAATGGTAGGAGGTGAGAGTAATGGTTGGCAACAACCACCAAATTTTGATGGACAAAACTATGATATATGGGCTAAGAAAATGAACACTATATTGGTTGCAAATTACCTATGGGATTTGGTCATCAATGGTTTCAATGATATCATAGACCAAGAAACAATTGCATCCCTCTCAAATGTGCAAAAAAATTTAGTTGAAAGAAAATAGGATGAAAGATGCAAAATCCCTTAGTTTGATTGAGCTAGCCTTGATAGAGACTATTTTCCCATGTATTGCAACAAAAACTTACTCAAAAAAATCTTGAGAGATTCTAAAAAATAGTTACAATGGAACTAATAAAGTCATATTAGTGAAGCTACAACTGCTAAAGAGAGATTTTGAGACTCTACAAATGAAAGATAGTGACTCCCTTTCATATTTTCATACTAAAGTGTCTACCTTGATTAATCAACTAAGAATCAAATGGAAAAAAATGGAAGAGAAAAGGATTATTGAGAAAATCCTAAGAAGTCTACCCTCTAAGTTTGATCCTATAGTCATTTCCATTGAAGAGATAAAGTATTTTTCCAAGATGATTGTTGATGAGTTGATGGGTTCACTAAAAACCCATGAGTAGTGGTTGAATATATCTTCTCCTTCCCTAGAGAAAACCTTCAAGGCTCAGACCAATGCAATATTTTGGGGGAGAGGAAGAGAAAATAGAGGTAGAGGTCAAAGAGGAAGAGGTAGGATCAATTCTAGAAGAGGATAATCAAACAACACAGAGGAGATGAGCAGCTCATAGTTAGCATACTAGAACCAAAAGAATAACATCAGTTAAAATAGAGGTATGACAAGAGAAATGTGTAGTGTTATTATTGTCACAAGTATGGTCATTATGCTAGTGAGTGTAGGAAGAAATAGTGTGACCAAGGTAGCCAAAATTTCAATGCAGCAAATGAGAACAAGGTTGAAAATGAGAAACAATTCAATGTTTTAATTGTTTGCAACCTTGTTGAGCACAACAATGATGAAATGTGTTACTTGGACAGTGCTTGCAGCAACCAAATGAGTGGAAACAAACACTTCTTTGCATCTATAGACAATAGTGTAAAAATTGAAATCAAAATGGGAAACAATGATAAAGTTCCTATCAAGTGAAGAGGTGTAGTCAACATTCAAACGAAGAATGGTGAAAGGTAGAATATCCAAGATGTTTATTATGCCCTTGGAATAAAGCATAATCTATTGAGAATTTGACAAATGGTCCAAAATGGTTACAAAATCCTGATGGAGAATGGGGAATGCAAGATATTTGAAAAAGGAGGCAGTAAGAAAGTGATGCTAGTAGTGCAGATGATGAGAAATAGAATGTTTCCTCTCATGATGCACATAGTATCTGTGATAGACACAAGAGAAGGATAGAAAAATAATTGTTCTCTAATGCTCACAGTAGTTGAACAATAGTCAAGAGTGGAACAATAGTCTACATTCAGAATAGTCATCAAAGACCTATCCAAACTTTTTACATTTAAGGTATGGGCACTTAAGCTTTTCTAGTTTGAGTTTATTGTATAGGAAAGGAATGGTTAGATAGTTACCTTCTATTGTAGAAAATGATGGAAAATGTGAAGCCTGCATTTTAGGAAAGCAACATAAGAAAAATTTTCAATTAGGGTATTCTAGAAGAGAAAAAGCACCACTAGAGTTAGTAAACTCATATTTGTCTAGACCCATGGAAACCCCCACTTTAGCTAGAACAACATATTTCATACTTTCATAGATGATTATAGTAGAAAATTTTGGGTTTATTTCTTGAAAAAAAAATTAGAATCCTTTGAGAAATTCAAATGGTTTAAGGCCTCAGTTGAAAAGGAGAGCAGCCACTATATCAAAGACCTTAGAACATATAGAGGGGGAGAGTACATCTCCAAAGAATTTTTGAATTTTGTAGGAATGAGGACATGCATAAATAGTTTACAACTAGATATACACCACAAAAAAATGGAGTAGCTAAAAGGAAAAATAGAACCATTCAAGATATGGCAGCAAGTATGCTGAAAGAAAAAGGTTTCTCACACATTTTTTGGGGTGAAGTTGTAGCAACAATAGTTTATATATTGAATAGGTGCCCTACAAAGGTTATTCATGATAAGATGCCACAAGAGGTGTGGACAAATAGAAAATGGAGTGTTGACCATCTACGAATATTTGGGTGTGTGGCATATGCATTTGTGCTAAAAGAGAAGAGGCATAAATTTGATGATAAAGGAGAAAAATACATTTTCATAGGCTATAGTGAAGAGTCAAAAGACTAACCCATCACCAAGAAGGTAGTGATTAGCAAAGATGTGTTTATTGAGAATGAAGCATAGGATGGAACGGTGGATGATTCCATGGGTATTTCAACCATAATACCCCTTGATAATGAAGAAGTTGCAGAGGAGAAAAACTTAGGGGGAGCTCAAGAGAGGAACATCTCAGGGAAAAACTATTGTAGAGCATTGAAATACAATAGCTCCAGAGACATGCAGCAAAATAGTAGCTCTACAGGTGTGTTAGAACTATAAAATTTTGAAAATTTCATGGTTGCACATACTCGTTAGTTCCCAAAAAAATGCCCATACCATAAGCATAAGAATCTGCTTTGCATAACATTTTTCCCATGCATTAGTTGGTTTTCATCGTTTGGTCCAATGAAATTCACCTAGCCCTAAGTATTTGAATTTATAAACCATATCGACATGAGATGATGAGGATCTCCCTAATCCATAAAGCATTTTATACTAACATATGTCTTTTTGTAGTCTATCGGCAAGTGATTAGGAATGTCATACTGATAAGTTTTCATCTGAGGATTGATATCAGCAAGAGGCAATGCACAATCTCAGTGACAACAGGGTCCTATCGGTGAGATGATAGTTATTGGGGTGAGTCATAGCGAGCATATATGTATCTTACTGATGAAACACAAAGATCTATGTCACCGAGACAAGAGTCATTGGAGTAGCATCCTGTAACATTCATTCAGTCTCGCCAATAAAGTAGAGGTAGATCCTATTGGTAGTATAATGTCATCAGGGTGAGTTCGAGGAAGTCCTGCTAACTTACCATATTGCTATAATGGAGATACATCGGTAGGTGGACTTAGCGATATTCATGGTCTCATCGATAATGAAGTTCATCAGCCAGACTTAAGCCATCAGTGTAATGTCCCAGAGTATTCACTTGGTCTCAAAATGTCTAGAGAGAATATTCATTAGCGATAGGACTTCATCGGCGAGAGTCATAGTGATACACTTGAGACCAAAAGGATAACTGTCAAGAAGACTTAGAACATCGATGAGACTATAAGACATCAAAGCGATATATAGTTTGTGGTAGTTAAGGGGCAAGGCATCCCAATGAGGAGAACTACTTACATGATAATGCTTTGGTGTCTAATGAACATTAGTAAAAGCAGACGATGAATTAGCCGGGGATTTGAATATGAAAGGGCCGTCCTTTCTACATGTATTCTATAAATGCCATTTGTGATTGAGAAAAGAATGAGAGGCGGATATAAGTAAAAAGGCGGTGTGACTACAAATGTTACAATTTTTATGGGAGACTGATGTGTATCATTTGAAACAATGGAATTTCAATTGAATTCATTTGATGTGTTGACATTTTACGGTATCAACTATGTGTTGTGTTAATTAGAAAGTATTAATATGGCGAGAGTTGTCTCTCCAAGGTTGATGTTTTCTAATTATTTAAGCGATATATCAAGGATATTTTCCAAATTTATCGATTACACGCTTGTTGTATATCTGCATATGGTTGGATTAGTGGTTCTTTCAAGGGAGAGATTAAATCACATTTAGTCCAATGGCCGCTTTACGATTAAGATTGGACTGTTTCTCCGTAAATGTCAGCTTGGTGGATCGAAATTCTTTAGTCTTTTGTACAAATACAGGGGTGAACTGCTAGTGATTTTGGGAGGGGTGTCTTTTTTTTGTTGCAAATCTTATTCGGTGGTTCTTGAGGAGCCATAATTTCTTCTGTTCTGGACCTTGCTTTGGTCAGGTGGGTTGCTAGCTTGTAGTTTGGTGTGTGGGGCTCGCTTATTCCTTTTTGTTTCTTCAGTTTCGGTGGAGCTGGGGTTGTGGCATCTAGGGTTTGGTAAGTGGAGGTGTGTGGCTTGAATTGGTGGGGGTGGCTTTAATGGCTTTGAGTAATGATTTGAACGGGGTACCAGGGGAGGCGGCTATGGCCGAGGTAGGGGACGGGGTTCCCACCCCATCTTCTCCTGGTATAGGCTTGTCGAAGATTGGTGCTTTTAAGTTGCAGAAGGTTAATGGTTGCTTGGAAAGAGCTCAAGTGCGCCCGGTGGTGGTTATTCAAAAAGAAGCGGTTGCTGATGATTTAGAGTATTTCAGCAAACATGTTTTAATCTGTAAGTTTTTGGGGATGAGGGTTTCTTTCCCCTACCTTGAACCTTGGATTCGAAGGACTTGGAATCCAGAGGGGGATTTTGAGATTTTGCTAGCAGTGAATAATTTCTTCTTGGTAGACTTCTCATGCATATCAGATAGAAATAGGGCTTTTGAAGGTGGTCCGTACTTTTATAATCAGGTCGGGTTGTTCATTAAACCATGGCATGCATGTTTTAATTCAGCAGAGGAGTTGCCATCCAAGGTCCCAATGTGGGTGCGCCTTCCTCGACTGCCACTTGAATGTTGGAGGAGTGATATTCTACAGTCTATTGCCATGGCATTGGGAAAACTGATTGGTCCCTCTCAACAGACTCTGGAGAAGAAAATCTTTTCCTATGCTCGGGTTTGTGTGGAGATTGATTTAAGTCGGCCTTTGCCGGACTCTATTGACCTGACAGTGGGTTCTACTTCATGGACACAACCCCTGAATTATGAAACCATGCCGTTTAGATGTCGTTTATGCCGTGAGTATGGTCATCTCCTGAAAAGGTGTCCGCGTGCTTCTGGTGTGGGGAACTCAAGGAATGGGAAGGATACATCAAACTTAGGGTCTGAAAAGGGAAAAAGGACCCATGCAAGAGGTGACTCCTGATAAAGATGGGTTTGTGCCTACCAGAACCCGAAATAAAGGTCGAGGGATGAAGAGGACTTTTCGAGATCACCAGGAGGAGGGGGTTTTCAACAAATTTGATGCGCTAAATGATTTAATTCATGAGGAGGGGGTCTCTCCTGACATGCATGTGGAGGCTACCCCAGTTACTTCACTCCACCCTGTGCCTATGGGTCCTACGTCTTTGGCTTCTGGTCCTACGACGACTCCTGAGGAAGTAAAAGACTCTTTCGTTCCCTCCCCTGAGGTTGGGCTTGGGGATCCGTGTGCTGGGGTTGGTACTTCTTTGGTCTCTACTGATATAGGAGTGAGCTTAGCTGGAGGTTCAGGGTCTGGAGGCTCTGCAAAGAGTAAAGCTTCCTTTTCTTCTCATATTTTGGGTGTGCATCAAAAGTCCCTGAAAAAGAGTACTCCTGACAAGCCCCAAAAGGTGGGTAGGAAGAAGGATCAAGAAAAAATTAAGTTGGTTGGTGAGACGTTGGTTGAATCTAGGTCGGTGAAGACCTTGGATTCTCACTTTACCCAACCATCGTGATGATTGTGCTCTCATGGAATGTGAGGGGTATGAATAGCATCCCTAGACAAAAGGCTATTCGGGATTTGGTTCGTGCTCATTCTCCAGATTTATTTTTTCTCCAAGAGAGGAAGTTATTTGTTGATAACATGATGCAGTGTGCTTCTAAAATTTGGAATAGAGGTTTATGTCAGTGTGTGGGTGCACAGGGGAGCTCTGGTGGTCTCGCCTGCTTCTGGGATCCTCGGCGGGTCTCTCCTATTTGGTGGTTTTCTAGTAGATTCTCCATCTCTCTTATTGCTTTAAGTTTGGAGACTGGAGAAAGAATTTTTTTGTCCAATATCTATGCTCCGTCAGATGTCCCTGGTAAGAGTCTTTTATGGTCTCATATAAATTTTTTGAGATCGTTGGATCCCTTTTTACCCTGGATTTTGTCAGGGGATTTCAATGCAATTGTCTCGCTTGAGGAGAAGAGGGGGGGTGTGCCTCGTCTGGACACCTCCTCTGATCTTCTGCAGGAGAATATTGCCTGGCTTCGGCTTGTGGACATCAAACCCATAAATGGAACTTTTACTTGGAATAACAGGAGGCTTGGGGAAGAAGCTATTGCTGAAAGATTGGATAGGTTTCTGGTGTCCAGTTTTTGGGTTAGTGACAAGTGGATAACAAGCTCTGAAATATTGGATTGGTGAGGATCAGATCACTAGCTGATCAAGTTCTCTGCTCGCCTAGCTGGTGGATCTAAGAAACAGACTTTTAAGTTCCAGATCATGTGGCTTAGGGAGGAGGGTCTTTTTGACTTAGTGTCTAAATGGTGGGGGGAAGGTCGTCCTGCTTTTGGGACTGCTATGTACACTTTTATGAAGAGGATTCAATATGTGAAGAATAAACTAAAGCATTGGAATAAGAATCAGTTTGGTAACGTGTTTCAACAGAAAAGGGCAACCCAGGAGCATCTAGATTCTATTACTAGGCAGATCAGGGAGCATGGATTGGATGCAGTTTTGAGCAAGTTAGAGGATGCAGCAGTCAAAGTACTTGAGGAATGGGAGCTTCGTGAGGAAATTTTTTGGAAGCAGAAGGCTCGTATTGATTGGCTTTAGGAAGGGGATAAGAATACCTCCTTCTTCCATCATTCGGTAAAAGCTAGAAGATAGGGTAACACTATCTCTTCTCTCCGTTCTTCAAAGGGATTTGTTCTTTCTTCCTCTTTGGAAATTTCTAATGAGGCTGTTCGTTTCTTCTCTAATCTTTTTACTGAAGATACCCCACTGGCCATTGAGGAGGAAGACTCTATCCTAGCATGTATCCCTCCTTTGGTGACTATGGAGATGAATGCCTCTCTTCTTCAGCCGATTTCTCTGAAGGAGTTAGAGGATGTGGTGTTTCAACTGAAAAAGGGGAAGGCTCCTGGTCCGGATGGGTTCCCTATCGAGTTCTATCAAGAATTTTGGGAAGTGATCAAGCTTCATTTGTTGGAGGTTGTGCAAGAATCTCTAAAGAACAAGCAAATGTTGAGAGCTATGAATGCCACTTTTCTTGCCCTTATTCCTAAGCGTGAGGGTATCGATTCTCTAGATCTCTTTCAACCAATTTTGTTGTGTAATGTGGTGTATAAAATCATCACAAAACTAATTGATGAGCACTTGAAGCCTTGGTTGGATAAGCTAATCTCAGAGGAACAAGGGGGCTTTGTGGTGGGTAGACAAATTCTTGATGGAGTTGTGATTGCGTCGGAGGCTATTCATTCTATGGCCTCTTCAAGGGATAAGGCTATGTTCATAAAATTGGACATGTCAAAGGCCTATGATAGGGTCAAATGGGGTTTTCTGATCAAAATTCTTGGAGCCTTTGGGTTTAGCAGTGAGTGGATCAACTAGGTTATGTGATGTGTGAAGACGCCCTCCTTTTCGGTTCTCTTAAATGGAGAATCCTCTGAGTTGTTTGGTGCCTCTACAGGTCTTCGAAAGGGAGATCCTTTATCCCCTTATCTATTCATTTTGATGGTTGAAGGTCTAGGGAGGCTCATTAAGTCCCAAGTTGTGGCTGGGCTTATACATTGTTGGAACTGGAACAACTCCCTTTCTCCTCAATCCCATCTTCAGTTTGTGGATAACTCGGCCTTGATGGGGGTTGCTAAGATAGCGGAAGTGGTTGATTTTCATCAAACTTTGGATTGCTACCTAGCTTCCTCAAGACAATGCATTAATGAAATTAAGTCATGCATTTATTTATTTAATAACCCCAGGCTTATTCAACAACGTATTGCTAGGATCTTAAGGTTTTAGGTGGGGAAACTTCCCTTTACCAATCTAGGTATCCCTCTGGAAACTTCAACATATTGATGGTTGAAGGTGCGGGAGGCTCATTAAGTCCTAGGTTGCGGCTGGGCTTATACATGGTTGGAACTGGAACAACTCCCTTTCTCCTCAATTCCATCTTCAGTTTGTGGATGACTCGGCCTTGATGGGGGTTGATAAGGTAGCGGAAGCAGTTGCTTTTTGTCATACTTTGGATTGCTACCTAGCTGTCTCAGGACAACGCATTAATGAAAGTAAGTCATGCATTTATTTCTTTAATACCCTCAGGCTTATTCAACAACGTTTTGCTAGGATCTTAAGGTTTTAGGTGGGGAAACTTCCCTTTACCTATCTGGGTATCCCTCTGGATGTGCGCCCACCTCCTAGGCATTTTTGGCAGGAGGTGATTGATAAATTTTGAGGACTGTTTGTCACTAGACCTATAGATGGTTATCAACGGTGGGTAGAGCCACTCTTTTAAAGTTTGTTGTGCAAGCTATACCTATTTACAGATGTTTTGTGATGACTTCTCCTTCAAGTTTCATCAAGGATTTTGAGGGGCTTTGTAGGAAATTTCTTTGGTGGGTAATCTCCTCTCGAGAAAGTGGAGCTTAATTAAGTGGGAAGTTGTTTGTCGATCGAAGCAAGATGGGGGCCTGGGATTGCGTAGAGTGGATTGGAATGGACAAGCGTTGGCAGCTAAGTTGTATTGGAGGTGGTGTTCACATCAACATCAGACCTGGGCTAAGATTCTTACCTTCAAATATCTTGGGGAGGTGGATGGTGCTGAGGTTCCCCGCTTTAGTCTTTTGGGTAGAGGGTCTATGATCTGGGAAACTCTCAAGAGGGGAGCTCTACTGGTTAAAGAAAGCTTGTTTTGGATTTGTAATAGAGGTTTTGATGCTCTCTTCTGGTTTGACTCTTGGGATGGCTTCCCGCCTATCCTCTCCTCACATCCTCACTTGGAGAATTTAAGCAGGATTTTTGTTCAAGCTGGCTAGAGTAGAGTGATGGACTTCAAAGCCCCTCAAGTCTTGGGACAGACTGTCATTTATCAGTGGAAGGTTATGCAAGAGTGGCCTTTGGGTAATTCTTTGGAGGATAGGAGGGATTTGTCCTCCATTTTAGCTGATAGAGTGTGTTGCTCGCTTCGGAGAGGGATGTGTTGGCTTGGGGCTCAGATCCTAAAGGGAAGTACTTGTGGCTTCAGGGTATCGTGCTCTGGATAGGCAAGCTTTAGGCAGTGCTGAGGTTCCTTGTGGAAAAACATCTGGAATAAATTCTCCTGGCTAAACAATTTTTTCTCTTGGCTAGTGGTGTATGGCAGGTGCTTGACTTGGGACAACCTCTGCAAGCAGGGTTTCCAAGTTCCCTCTTTATGCTTTCTGTGTCTCAAAGATGTTGAGACTATTTTTCATCTTTTCTTTCAGTGCCCCTTTGCTAGGACTATTTGGAACTTCTAGTGGGGTGCTTGGAATATGTTGTGTCGGCATCCTTCATCTCTTGGTGAGTTATGGCAGAATACTGGGCCTTCAAAGGCAAAGACTTCATTTTTGCACATTGCCTGGCCTATTGGCCCTAGTCTAATTATTTGAAAAATTTGGTTGGAGCGCAATCGAAAGGTCTTTCTGGATAGGAAGTTACAGGTGGGCCAAGTTTGGGCTCGCATTCTCAGGGCTCTTCAAGAGACGTTACAGGCTAAATGTGATTTTCAATACCGGTTGATCCTGGGGATACTGGAGTTATTCAGAAGTTGGGGATTTCTATTGGTAGTACTGGAAGGCTCAAGGTCGGGCGGGGCATGCGCTCTAGAGGGAAGGTCTTCAGAGGAGGGCATTGGATGCTTCCTCCCTCTGGAGTATTAAAAATCAACACTGATGGGTCTTCTAGAGGTAATCCTGGGCATGCTGGTATTGGTGGGTTGGGCAGAGATAGTTAAGGGGTGGTTGTGTTCTTTTTCTCAAGTATATGGGGCAACACTCCAATAACTTCATGGAGGTGTTGGCGATTCTTTCAGCCTTGAAGAGGGCATACGCTCTCAGCTAGAAACATATTATATGTGAATCTGATTCTCAGGTGGTGGTAGATTTGATAAATGGATGACATTTTGATGTTGTTAGTTGGCAATTGGCGGTGGTGGAAAAAAAAATTGCCAACCTTGGAGATTTACTGGATTCAGTCACTTTTTCCCATATCCCTCGTGAATGGAACAAGGTGGCTGATGGGCTGGAAAAAGTGGCCTCTGAGAAGAGTGGGACGTGGTTGGTGGAGGATTGGGATAGTTTACCAAGGGACCTTGCCCAGGATTTGGAGGGTTGGGTTACTGAGGATGTGAAATGTTGCATTAATGATTCTTGATCTCTTGCTTGTTGTCTTGGGGCCCCTTGGGTTTTCTTTTCCTAATGCTTTGTACCTCTCTTGCTGATTAATAAAATTTTTACCCCTCTTTTTATTATATATATAATATTATATTATCTAATATATTAATATAATAAATTATATTATATTATTATAAAATATTATATTATATTATATTTTATAATATTAGTATAAAAATATATTATATTATATTATATTATATATATTAATATTATATAATATTGTATAATATATTTAATAATATCTATTTATTTAATTTCATACCCTAATGGCTAGGCATAATGAGTGGGAAAATCTTGGCCATAATTTTCACTCCCTGGCATAATTTTCACTTCCCGCCATCATTTTCATTTTAATAAACACATTGAATGTTGAATGGGGGTTGGGAAAGCCATTGTTCTCAGGGATTCTAAAACCCTCATCGAAACCTTATTTTTAGGTTGCAGCTCACCAAATCAGAGAAGTGAAAGGTCAAAACCAAGGAGGAAGAGTTTGGAGGAGCCGAAACCAATAGCGGTGAGGAAAGCAACAAAATCCTCAAGTAAAGGATGCCTTAATGTTAAAACCTAAATGTGCTCAGTATTAGGATCTTGGCCATAATTTTCAAGGATGCCCTAATGTTAAAACCTAAATGTGCTCAGTATTAGGATCTTGGCCATAATTTTCATTTTAAAAACATACTCTAAAACCCTCGTCGACAAGGACTCACTAAGTGAAGAATGACTATTTTTCCTCAAAGGATGACTATTTTTCCTTGAAAAATGACTATTCATATGGGTAGAACATGTCCATCATTGTACTCTGCTATAGCACATATGTAGATTATCTCTTCCTAGTAACTACCATGGCAACAATTATCACTGTAGCATGCTCCCTGTCTCAACCATATATCTCTGTGTATAACTTCTTTTTTCGTTTTTCAGACACAACTATTGGACATGCTTTTGGAACAGAAATATGGAGGATCTGAAGAGTTGCTTCTTGGAGAGCTTCAGTTTTCCTTCATAGCTTTCTTGGTATGCATGTTTTTGTGGATCATCTACCTAATGTGCTTTCTTGGTATGTATGAATTGAAATATTTTTTAGTTTAATGTGTGAGTTCCAATGATCCAAATTCATTTGGGAATTTGGAGGACAATACCTTGTGAGGGACTGACTATATTGTAAATTATGCAAGAAACAATATGCAAATTATAAAATAACTTCTATTTAGAATAGAGAGTTCATATAAGCTGGAAAACTCAATAGAAGAGATGCATACCTACAACTCTATCTCATTAATTCAAAAACCAACAATATATACATTTTTCAACTAGAAGAACCAAAACCGTGCAAGACTTCAAAACTATGGTTTCCATTGGAAACCAAAGAGTCACTACTCTTGGGTCCTCATTGTAAGTTGGAATGGACAACCAAAAGACTACCAAATTAAATGAAAAACTGCAAAAATATTTATTTTTGTTACCCCAACTAGGTGGGGTTCTAACTTCTAGCTGGCTTGGCAAAAATCAAACTTCTTTGGTGGATTGGAAAGATCTTTAAAAGGCCTATGCAGAAAAACAAAAATTGAAGATTTTCACAAAAACTGTCGTCCAAAAATGTTCCAACGGCCTCTAAAAATGCAATTTACAAAGATGCAGAATAAATCAGAAAATGAGGTTTTCAATATTTCCCAGATTCAGCCTTGCAGATGTTACCCAGATTGTCTGGGATCTGTGTGGGATCATCCAAAGTTTCAGAAACTAAATTACTATAATGAACAAGCTTCTAGCTAAATTATATTTTAACATGGTTTAATAAATATGTGTTATCCTGATACTAAAAGCTATAAGCCTATATAGAATATAGATGACAAATGTTGGTGTCTTGCTTTAATATGTCTCCTTCTATAGCTAGGCTTGGATTTTTTTAACTTTTGCAAGTGGCTTTATCATGATTGGTTTTATTTTAGCAATCCCAAGGTAAAAATGCACAATTCATAGATTAAACATAATTTATAATCAATTTAAAAGAAAAAAAATTATTTCACTTATATTAGTAAACATTGGAACTAAGCAATTGTGAATAGCCTATTGTCCAGGGTACAAAGATGTAGTATGATAATGAAAAAATATATACATCAATCACTGCTACAAGCATGTTCCCCCTTGGACAATAGCTATTCCTTTCTAAGGATTTTGAAGGATATGTGTAACATGCAAATATTGCACTCAATTAGGTAGAAAGTGTTGTATCAAGGATGCAAGAATTTCTAAGTGCAAGATCAATACAGCAGACAAAAACTAATTAAATCCACCTGCAATATTATCTATGATAAACATCTTTTACTAATACATGACCTACCACCATCTTTTATTAAAATCAGATGGCATAGATAATTCCTCACACAAAAGAAAATGAAATAGATTTTCAAAATAACATATGAAGAGGGCTTAATTGATCTCATTTCTCAAAATTCTTGTATAAGACGCTTTCCCAAGATTTAGCTCTAAGTTGTTGATCAATTAACAAATAGATACCTCTATAAAAGGGAGGTGAATACCCTCATGTTTGAACCTCATCCATCTACACTAGCACAAGTTTACAGTAAACAAAGCGGTGATAAGGGAAATTTATGCAATCCAAATGTTGCATTGCAAAAATATCAAACTCGACAAAGATATTTTAAGAGGAAAAAGTGTGCATTAAACAAATCTTTCTCTATAATTTGTGTAACCATTTCAAATCCAATTGTTTGTAATTATGTTAAACTATTATTGTCTACATCCTCTAAATGTTGTACCTTTCTTTCTCCCAAAATTGTTCCACAATCCCTTTATCAAACTCTACATTGGCTCTATTGTAGTCATAGAGAAGGATGTGCTATTCCTTCTACAGATCAAGCCTTTGATGCAATCTAGAACCTTATTCTTCATAAACCTCTTCTATTGGCTCTATCCATAATTCCTTGGCAAGGCCTGCTTAACTCTCATGCTTTGTCACCAGGCCATAACCCAAGGAGGTACATGTTTGAAACAATGTCTCAATTTAAGTTAAAAAATACCCGTGTTCCAATTTTCCATAATCTAGGCACGAGGGTGTGCCTATGGGTTTTGAAATTGGGACCTCACTCACATTGGCTGGCATGATGTCGATGCTTCCCTACTTTGAACCCTTTGCATTTTAGTATGTCGGGGGACCAAATTCATAATTTTGAAGTTGTTTTGTTGTCATGATAGGTTTCCTCACCTACTAATAAGTCAAATACCTACAGACATTTGTATCCTTTAAATATAGAAAGTATTGCACCTATCACTTAACTATAAGATTTGATTCCCATAATTAATATCAAGAAAGATTATATGAAAATACTAACCTAATTATCTGATGAATACATATATGTTTACACAAAGTCAAACAATGATTTTAAGGCCTACATATTCAGTAATGGTGAACCATGATACTAATTGAAAAGATTGGGAATCTCTCATTTGGAACAAAAATGGTATGATAATGTATACCCTTACACACAGATGCAAACTTGTATGCCTATAATCAGATTAGGTATATTATTTAGAAATAATGTATTTATCATTCACCAGGTTTATTTGACCATACAGTTTACAACAATCAAACATTTTAAGCCTAATATAAGTAAAATGGAGACCAACCTGGTAGAATTATTGTAATCCAACATCATCGCCTAGACCAAGATCACCTTAGGCTACAATAAAATGACAAAATTTAGGCTCGCCTTAGAACTTTAATGTAAAATGATAATTACCCATAATTAATATTGGATCGAATTTATTGATTTCTATGTATGTCATCAATTAAAAATATTTGGTTGACAAACTATAACAATTAATGTTGTAACGCTTTATGTTCTTACTATGAAAATTTACAAGGGTTTATGGTGTTAAACACCAAATCATTGTTAAGGCTAAGATTTACTTGGAATTAAGAGTTAGTCATAAGCACATTATTGATTAATGAAGATGGTCAACTCTATGATGGGAGCCTAGGAGAGTCACTCTAATTGTCTTTGCATTGCATTCACAACTTTCAGATTGAATTCCAAAATTTTATGTTGTAGGATTTTGGATTTTTTTTTCTCTCATCTTCTCATACTCCTTGTAGTAGATTTACCTTTAATTTTTACTTAAATGCATCTTAATGATGACCTACTTATGGTACACAATATAGGTCTCAATGACACGGTTTCAAAGATATGACATGATCCCCTTTATGGACTATTGCAATCCACCAAGTGAGGAACATAAAGTTAATTTTTCCATTGTGTTTTAATCTGAGCATATATGTGTAGAGAATTTACTAATATGTAACAAATTTTAAATATTAAACCTATTTTAGCCTTCAGTTTGCAGACTAAGTGAGGCAGAGAAACTTACAATTAAATAAAGAGGATTAATAATTGTAAATTACAATTGAAAAATGATTGTTGATGGTGGCCTGAAGTTCCTCTATATATGTTTGAAGAACATGTCTATAGGCTTTGGAGCATTAGTTGACTTGGTGCAAGGCATGTAAATAGCCAACTTGGAGGATTGAGAGACAAAAAAGCTACAATCATGTTGTAATCGAGTGTTGAGGGGATTTCTAATGAAGTCTGTTGAGATGAATTTTAATGGCAGTGAAAGGAATGGTAATGCCTCATACAATCAAGGGTTCAAAATGGAAGGTTTAACTTGATTGCAAAGAGAGCATCGACTAATGGAATCTTTAACTTGATTTTGAATAGGTTAAGGAAAATAACATTCAAGATGTAAGATATTATGCACCCCAAAATGCCCACCATAGAAGGTTTCCGCCTTCAGCAAAAGTTGATGAGTGAGTTTGGCAAGAGTCTGAAGTTGAGTGAGTCTACATGAACACCCATCCCGCAAGATGTAGTCAAGGAAAGTAGTTGAACTATTGCCGAGTAGAAATAGACAAACAAAAGTGTAGATTTGTGGGTAAGGGTATTTCCATTCATCATAGGTTAATACACATGTGACATTCAATATAATAGGTTCTTGAAACGAATGCTAAAAAGGTCTGACACTTTGTTGGTGACTCCCTACTTATAGCAACTATATTAGTTAAAAAAAAAACATGAGAGGTTAACAAATTGTAAAAAATACATGGGCAATCTTATATGAAAAAAATGAGAAAAGTAACAAAATTATTTTCTAGCAAATATCCTAAAGCCTGTAGAACTTCTTATGTATTTTTTTTATTTAGGGTCAATTAAGGTTAGAGAGAGTGGGTCAAAGTTGAACTGCTCCAAAATATGAGTGTTTTATAGGTATGACTACAAAAAATTAAAAGTGGTATTTTATTATATTTCAATTTGTAAGTTTTTTGCTAGTATTATGCCTATTTACCAAATGAAATTGTTGACTGTATGAAGCCTAGTCTATATGTCAATGTTGTATCTTAAATTGTGAATTCAATAATTGACGAGGATGGTGAATAGTGCATAGATTGGTCTCCTTATTGAGATGATAATTTTGTTGTTTCTTGAATGCTTTGGATAATGTTGTTGTTTCTTGAATATTTTATGGGAATCTCTACATGGTCTGATCACTTTTGTTGTGTTTTATTTCATTATTACAGTTCTATTTTTGTGACAGTTTTCCTGAAACATTATTTACTATTGAATGTAAAGGAGTTGTTGGAAGCTGCAAATGCAATGGTTGCTAGAGCTACTTTCACAATGTGTACAGTATAGATCGAATCATCTTCATATGTTAAAATTAATATGTTCTTCTTTATAGAGCTTATACATTGTACAGTAAATATTTCCTCACGCTTTTGTCCCATTATACTAGTTCTTGTACTTTAAAGACAAAATTTCAAAAGCCAACAGATTGGCATGACACACAAAAAATATTATTTACTCTTGAATGTATAGCAGATGCTATTGCCGCAGTAAATGCAATGAATAGTAGAGCTCGGATCATCTTCATATTTTTAACTTAATACATTGTTCTTTATAGAGCTTATGAATTATATTGTAAATATTTCCTCGCATTTTTTTTGCCATTAGACTAGTTATTGTACTTTGTGAAAATACACTCTGCTACTTTTACATATTGACTTGTAGTTCATAATAATATTTCATTAATTAAAATTAAATGACAATAAAATATAAATGCAAAACTTCAATTATTTAAAAAAGTTCGACACTTCACATTTTACAATTTCTATCTTTCAAATAGAATACCATAAATTAAAAAATTGATCTCCAAACATCTTTGGCATACCCATTGCACACAAAGGTGCGATTGCTAGTTTTATTTGATCATGGAAGCTTGTGGTGGTCATGTGAATTTCAGGGAAGGGTGTAAATTACCAATCTAGTGGTTCTTTCTTTCGGTAATTTGGTCATGTATGGACAAATGGTAAAAGGAGATCTCTTAAATTACTAGAGATTGTTATCAATCTTCTTCAAATCTGAGTGCCTTGTTTTTTGTAGTGTTTTTAATAATTTAGTGAGGGTCTTATAAACCAATGCTTCTTTACAAATAAAATATTGGAGTTATAGAAGATTGGAATATCAGTTTTTCCTAGTTATGCATACCAATCTAGTCAAACTGGTAGGTCTATACTGTGTTCCTAATGAGAGGTGGACATGTGCATGTAGTCAAAGCCTATGAAAGATCTGGATGGCCAAAAGTTTCATATATGTGGATATAATATGGGGGTGACAACTAATGGGGAGCTTTGTGTAGCCTGCAATGAATGTGCATTTCTAGTTTGTAGACCCTACTATGAATATGAGTGTAAAGAAGGAAACAAGTCATGTCCTCAGTGGAAGACTAGATACAAAAGGAAAAAAGGTCAGTGGATGCTCTTTGATATTTTTTAATCTAAAATCCTATATTATAGAAAGATTATACACATGCAAGAGTCAACTTTGGAAAAATACAAAATAGATAATGGAAATTGTACATTGTACTCCTGGAGCTTTTCTATCATATTTTTTGTTATTGTTATTGATAGGCAGTCCAAGGGTGGAAGGTGATGAGGAAGAAGATGGTGTTGATGATTTAGAGAATGAGTTCAACTACTCTCAGGTACGAAAAAATATGAAGTAGGAGAGAGTTGAAGCAGTGATGCAGTGGCAAATGTATGGTCGAGGAGGAGAGGAAGTTGATTCAGCCCCATTCTCAAGTTCCATTGCTCACTAATGGGAAACCAGTATGATGTATAGTAATTGTTGAGGAAAGTGTGATAGCCACCTTCATTTTTAATGCCTGAAATTGTCGTTGGAGCTTACCATTAGTGCAGATCTATTTCATAATAGTAAAATTAATAAATGCATCTATATAGTATATATAGGTTATTTTGTAATGTATACCCTTGCTAGATATGACCAGATGGGTTGAATATGTGTTGGTTGCATTTGTAACAAGATTCTGGTAAAAAAAATTGTACATTTAATTTCATCAACGTTCTAGATCACACTCTGTGATCCATCATTAAGATGATTTTCTTTAATCCTGATGATGGATCATTGACTATGATCTGGATTGTCAATAATACTAAATGTTATTTTTACCAAAATATTGTTTAGTATATCACAAACTCTGCAAATTTCATGTTTAGTATGTTTGCATGTGTTAATTTTTAGTTGGTTGTATGGTGTTTTCCTAGAGTTGAGGAATGCATTTGACAACTATGGGATAAAGCTATAACAGGTCTAGCATAGTTTTAACTTCTATCCCTTAGCATTTTGTACATAGGAGATAGAAATGACAATTACTTTGTGCAGGTCTCTGGAGAATTTATAGATGTGTCTTCTAAGCGTTTGGCTCCAAATGGTAGTATAGGTAGAAAGCGATTTCATTCACTCATGTTGATCCAAATCAGCGAGGTATTTAATTTGTATCATAATGCAGTATGTTTTAGGATTGGAGTACTCTATTTGAGGCTTTCATTTTTATCAATGAACCAAACTCAAATGATCTGAGAATATAATGATGCATTTTTATAGTTCATTTGAGAATTGTGGTATTTGATAAATTTTTTGCTTCATATGGCTACTATCATCTACATCTTTTAGCTCTAGAGGTTAGTCACTCAACATTGGAAAGTGGGTTCATAAGGCATTGAAATGAAGTATATCATTTTGAACTTATTTGATCTTTTGTTGATTTCTTGCCACTTGAAAGTGAGTGTATATAGCTTCCTTCCTAATCTTAATTAGCTTGAAGAATAGTTGGAAGTTTCCCTATCTATAGGGACCCCTCCTCTTGAGTTATTTCAACACATAATATTTGGAAATAAATATAGGAATTTTCTCATCCCATCTAAACCCTTTAACATCATAGATGTCTACCCATTCCTTAGAGAAATAGGCTTAACACATAGTTTCATTTAGCTTAGGTAACTACTATTGGAAATATTCTTCCTATGTTCCAAACCAAACTATGAAAAAATTGTTGTTCCCCATCGTAGTTTTCCATTATTACAGAGTGATGAACTTCTCTAATATCGTGATCCCATGAATCACATTATGAGTCAAGGCCATGCCTCTCCTAAAGTGAAAGACATGGATGCCCACACCAATGTAGAAAAGATTCAAATTTCAGGGTCTCTTTTTCCATTCATGTATTCCAGATTACTAACACATAAGCTGTAATAGCCCTGATGACCAACAATGGGAACTTGGACCTATTTTCATGGATCTTTTTTGAACTCTTCATGGTCTCTATCTGAGAAATTTGTAGCCTTGGTAACTACTAATTTTCTTGGGTGTATAAATTATAGGGATGGTAAGCATGAAAATAGTTCTAGTTTTCAAACTTCACTTGTCTCTATGTGTGAATTAGATGGACCTTCAATCTCTTCAAACTCTTGAACTTTTGAAGTTCATTATAAGTCCCATACCTCATGAACTTAGCAACAATCTTCATAAACTGCAGAACATTTATTTCTTCCTGAGATTTGTTACTACATTAAAAAACTTCTTGGAACTTTAGTTCCTATTCTTTAATATCTAGTGTATATGAAGTATTGCATTCTTAAATTCTGAGCTTTCTCTTTGCACCTATCAATGGTTCAAGAATTTTTTTGTTTGCTATATGTATGTTACATGGTTTTCTGAACTTAATTCTTTTTAGGCTAACACATATATATATATATATATATATATATATATATATAAAAGTTTTGTATATATATAAGTTATGTATATATTTATATATATATATAAGTTTTTGTATATATGTTGTGTGTCTAATCTTGCTTCATGTTTTTAGGCTAAAACATATGTATATATATGTATACATATATACATATATACGAGACATACCCCATAAGTTGTCATCAAGAAATTTTACTAGTCCTTCAATAACTAGGTCCAAGGCACACTCAATAGAGGAGGAAGTGAATTGTAAGCTTAAACATCGTAGACCTAAGTATTGCCATCCTTTCAATACAAAACTCTATTAAATCAGGCTTGCACTTTGGGTTCTATCTGCATAAGAAAGGGCTTATGCCATTAATACTCCCAAGAAGAAAAAAGGAGAATTCCAATCCATCCATGGAATGTGCAATAATGTATATAATATTTGAACCACTTGACTTCTACAAATTACTTTTCGCACCTCACAATTATGAAAATGGTCTGAGCATAGTGCTATGTTTAAGTCTCTTCCAGTCAAGCCCCACTTGAAAGGATGATATTATTTAAAACAAAACTGAGATTGACCAGAAGAATATCAATTATATTTCTAGTAGAAATTACAACTTAGATGCCACAAAACACTTATTAGAGTGCCCAAATTAAAAGCTCAATTGTGAATAATTTCAACAAGCAAGTGTGCACCTGTTAGCCAAGGTTAGGAAATCATGGTGACACAAGGATTACACCTAATCACAGAAGCGATCATCCCAACCCTGCCAATGGTAAGTCAACAATATCACCTCTACATATTGTACATAAAGGTTTTCCTGATGGTGTATTGGATTAAATAATTTTTAGTGCATCTCATAAGGTATCAAACAGTGTCTTCTACCATTTAACACAATAACGAAGATAAAGGACAACCTTGTTTTAGCCCTCCCAAAGTGACAAAACAATGATACGAGGAGCCACTCACCATAATTTTGTCATTAGTTGGGAAAAAACTAGAGTAGAGAATTAAATTGTGAATAAAAATCCTATCCCAAATGATCATAGGTGTAATATAAATCAATCTTTAAAAATAGTTTTTTGGCCTGAAGAGGAATAAATTGTCTCCAAGACAACAATAAATCATTGACTTTCCAGCCTGGCACACAAAATTTAATTTTTAAGAATCAAATCCTTTCCATCAAACCTCTTAGCAATTACTTTCACAAAAATTTGTAGTTGATCACATGCAGAGAAGCCACCAATTCACTATGTACTCTAGGTTCCCTTCTTCAAGCACCCAAGCAAAAAAAGTAGAGTTGATTGCCAAATGTACTCCACTTATCATCTAAAATTTCCTTATCACCTGGGACAAAATACTTGTTGGGTTGAATCCATTTCAATTTGGTCATGAATCCTTTTTGTCACACATATTAATAACAATTTTGAACTCACAAGAGTCTTTATTACCTAGTTCCTTCCTACATCATATTTTGTGGATTCCAATTCCTTCTCATAATCCTGTCTTCATCAAAACTTGGTTTACTTTTAAAAAATTCTTGAAATAATCAATATCTTCTCTACCTTCTTGTCCTGTATAATTTTTCTCCATTATTTGACTTTATCATAATACTCTTTAACTTTAACCTCATCCAACTACAAATGGATAATCCAGATCTGTCTTAAATCCAGCATCCACCACCCTATAAAAGAGAGTGGTTAAAGAATTTTTAGTTCCTCAATCAAGATTTTCCTTCAACAAATATGGCATAGAAATAAACTTGCTTGCAAAGGCCTTGGTTTTATTCTTGATAGACTTGAAAACTAAGAGTTGTCATTTCTAAAGAGAAACCTGATTCCCGGTATTAAATGTCTCATCCCACCACTAGTGACAAAAAAAAGTAATAGTATGTTATTGATTGCCAAAAAATAGACTATATAATGGGTAGATATTATAAAAAATCACCTATAGGGTCAGACCTTCAAGCGTGATTCTTAAACAAATAAACTAAATAAGTCCAACCAACATCCTTGAAATTCATAAGCCAGTTCTTTATTTTACTAGGTGTATTGTATGGGTCCATTGCTCATAACTTCCATCAATTTGTCCATGCCTTGGCATAAGCAGATCAAGTTTTATGTCCATTTTTATTTGGTAATACATTAAATATTTTTAGTTCTAAACTCTTGGAGGGAGACGACAAAATATTATTGATGAGTTGACATGGTGTACAAATATCAAATTTGGTAGAGCCAATATAGACATGCTTTGGCTAGTGTGATGTACAATAAGCAGACATGGCTGATGCCATGAGTAGAACTGATGCCTCAATTTAATGTATTGAACACCCATGGTGCTAAGCACTGTAAAAGGACCTCAGAAAGTGCAAAATTGATTTCCTAACATGGATAGATTAGATTCAAAGGAAATTTTTTATGGAGAATTATGTCATTTGGGTGATCTAAAGGTTGTATTTCTCACTTAAATTTCAATGGTTCAAAGATGAATCAAATCCTCAATTTCAAGTCGCCATGTGTTGAATAGACAAGAGTTAAGGCAGATTAATGATGTGAGTTTTAATAGAAATCTACCATCAAAATGAAATGATATACTCGGTTAAAAAAAATTGTGCAGTACTTATGATTACTTTATACATGACATGATGATGGTTTTATTGTATGTTAATTGTGATGAAAATCAAGTGATGGATGCATAATCCCTACTTGTATAGACAATCATTTAGTTTAGGATCATACCTGCTAAATGTTCAAGCAGTAGATGCTTATGTTTAAGTGTCATATTCACAATTTCTTCTTGATTGGTTAAGTGGAAAAAAGCTAAGGCCTCAATTATAGTTTAAGACCTCCAAGACCTAGTTATACTCAGAGATGCATTTTCAAGGCCACATACATGGTTAGAACCCATCTAGAAATCACATGATAATTCAATTGTATGTGTAATGAAGAGAAACTGAAATCCAATTTGGCTAATATAAGAGCTAGAGGCTTCAAAAAAAATTTCATAAGAACCCTCATCTAGAAAGCCAATTCAAAATCAATGCATACTACTAAGTGCAGTGCATTAAGATCCATGGAGAAAAGGGTTGCATGTGATAGGACAATAGTTGATAGTACATGAATTGTATTAGCTACTCTACATTGAAGAAACAAAAAAAATACTTATAAAGTAGTTTTATCCTCTGCACATGCTATAGAAAACCACATATCCTTCTCTCTGGGGAATGTCATGGAAAAGAAAGATTTTGCATACCAATCTCCCTTGTGCTTTTCATCCTGTTAGAACATTGATACTTACATGTGTATATATAGTTTGGAATCAGTGCCATGAATAAAGTATTGTAAATAGTGAAATGAATCCTTTTTCATTTGAACTTATTTGTATGCAGGGAGAAACACAACCATTTAAACCATACAAGCATTGATACCATGTTCCATATCATGCTTCAAATAGTACAGCTCCATTTTGGTATTCAATTAAGAATGCATCAACATACATCGTTGTTCTCTCCTCA
>VDFB02360378.1:0-53956 GCA_007258455.2 Sequoia sempervirens
CACTATAATGAACAAGGTGACTCTCATCCACCTAAGGGAAATGAGTTAGTCCTAGTAGGATATGATTATGCTTTAGTACTTGAAAGTTGTGAATGATTCAAACCACCTATTGTTGTCACAAGTTACACTCATGAATATGAGGGAGATAATTCAACTATGACTTTAGAGACGTATACTTTTCCCTATCAAGATGAAAATGAACCTCAGGAAGAAATCGACAAAATTCATGCTTTTCAACAGTATCAGAAAGGACATAATTATAACTTGAGAAGTAACACCAATGGTGGAAGTAAATTCAATGGGCCATTAACAACATCAACCCTGCCTAATAATTTCAATAGTCCACTTGATGATAAATCAAACAATAACATAGGGTTTCCCAAGGTAACCTCTCATTACAATTCATCAAATGCTTCAAGAAGTGAAAAGGTAGATTCTGCTGACCAAAATAATTTGGCTAAATATTTAGCGAAAGAAATAAAAAAGGTAAAGATTAGCCTTTATTTATTAGAATTTTTCAAAACACCTATGATTAGGAAAGCTTTCTTAAACACTCTAGAAGATCTCCCAAAAGAAGGAAAGTTTAAAGACGCTTAGGTGAAAGATAATCAAGTTAAGAGAAAATATAACAGCATTGTTCCTATAATAGATGCACAAGTAGCCTTTTACAAAGGAAAACTAGAGTCTCCACCATTTTTACTCACTTTGAGAATATTTGGTAAAAACTGCCTTAATTGCTTAGTAGATTCTAGAGCATCTACTAACATGATGCCTTTGTCCATATGTCAAATGCTAGGATTAACTCCAAAACGTTCTTTAAATAAGGTCACTCAACTCGATAAAACATAAGTAAATGTAGTTGGAGAGTTGACTAATATTCACATGCAATTGGCATTAGATCCTAGAATTCAATATTATATAGACATTCAAGTTGTTGAGATACCTAATACTTATGGTATGTTATTGAGAAAAGATTGGTCTAAAACTTTGAATGGATATATCGATACTAATTTCTCACATATGTGGTTACCATGGAAAGGAGTTCCTAACCAAATCAGAACTAAAAGGGAACCACACATGAAATACATGATCACAGATTACAATCAAACAAATGAAGTTCTATATATTGATGTAGAACCAAGAGTTTATAGAATACGAAGTTTAGGAGTCAAAATAGAGGAAGTTTTTACATGTGATGCTAGAAGATTGTTGATGTTGATTTTACTTGCAACAAATAGGGTGAATAAATTCTTCACAGACAAGACCACAAAGATCCTATCCTTCTTGAAAGATATGGAACAAAGACAACCTAAAAGGGGATTCTACTTTAACAAGAAAATATTGGCTTTAGTTCAATCCCAAGTCTCTAATAACTAGGTCATGATTGCACTAGGGTCACCCTCGAGTATGATGTGATATTGTTTTTAGTCTCAAAGGGCCATGATTGTTTAGAATTAAATATTTTAGGCAATGAATTTTCAATTGGATCATAAAGAAAAGTATCATAAAATCAAAAGATTTGCAATAGTATTTCATGAACATCACAAAATCTTTGCTATCACTTAAGTAGATTTAGCATTAAGCATTCAGCAATTTCATAGAAAATGAAAGATTTTCAATAAAATTCTATCCATTCATTTAATTTTGTAGAACATTTTCAAGAATTTAAACATCTACTCTAAAATAAAGCATAAAAATACTGAAAATTAAAATTTTCTCCTGGTTATTCTCCATGCATGCCCCAAAGAATCCATTAAAATAGAGAAATTTGCTTTATACTTCACTAGATTGCTTCAAAGCTACATATAAAATGGTGCGAGCTTTTAAAGAGAGGGGTTTCATTTATGGAAACTGAGTAGGTTCTATATACACCCTTAAACGGTGCAACATACAGTCTTGTTCAACTGAACTAACAAAATCAGCTACAAAATATTCATGAGATAGGTAGCTATCTAATTGGATTTAATATTAATCAATTTCTAAGTGCGTACAAAGTTTTTATGCCAGAATGATTCAAAAATAGGAAAAAAGAACAAAAGAAACTTGAAAAAAATTTATGCTCTTAGGCATCCACAAATTCTAAACTTAAAATAAAAAAGAGGGATCCTTTGGCATTTTATAGAACACAAGGCTCAGACAGGATAAGACAAATACATGAGAGGGAATCCAAGGGACCAATCTCATCAAGGCATATGGAATGTAGTAGATTGGAGAGTATGATAAAAGTCAGCAAAGTCAAGTCCAATTGCAAGTTGAGAGCTCTCTTCAAGTATTAATCTTGTAGTATTAAAATGGATTTCTTTCTTTAGACAAAAAAATATGCTCCAGCAAAATAAGGGCTTTACAAAATCAGAGTGATTAGATGGAAGTATTGTTCCTAAATTTTAGGTTCCTCCTCAATTTGAACATTCCAGGAATGAGCCACTCTTGGTATAAGTACACTTCTATACTGCGTGCTTGAAGTCCAACATCCCAAGATTCCAGTATCTAGCACACGTTTGCAATGAAATCTATTCCAGCATGAGCTTTTAAAGTGCATCATTGAACCTAAACATCATTAGATTTGTTTGCAAATACAATTTTCCTGATCGTCCATACCTAAACTTTGCATTGCAATCTATATCTCTTGCAATCACAAATTCCACATATTAAATCCATTTTAAAGAAAGAAAACATTTATAACATCTCATGTAAATAAAACCATTATTCAAATGTTAGTACAAAAAGCCTCGTAAATAACATTCTTTCTAGCATATCATAAATCCTCACATATATACCAGATTACCAGAATCATTAGATAATCTCAAAATTTTAAAATTTCATTTCACACTATAACCTAGTACCTGGTACTCAATATTCAGCTTTACCCATGAACTTTACCAGACTTTGGTTCTACTGGACTTCCATCTTACCGGACTTCAATCATACCAAACTTTAATCTTATCGGACTCCATTTTACTGGAGTACAATCATCGAGCTAGAGCCTTCCATTCAAACTCACATTACCTTTCACCTTTACAAACACTTCCGATTCCCGGTACCTGGTACTCGAAACACTTATATTATGTACTCTTTGCTTTTCATTCTTAGTGATCCTTCAATTTTCTAGCTCCTACCATAAGAGTTATTTTTTCACTTGGGTCCCCAAGTCTTTTAGTCTTGGGGCGTGTTGTGAGACCACAAAACAAAAACCTAATCAATTAACTCAAGGAACATATGTTTTAATTGAATTAGATTGTGATTCTTTTAAAGAAGAAAATAATCCTTATGATAAATTTCAAAAGAATATTGTTGTAGAAGCTTAGAGGAGTGATAAAATCAAAATCTCACTAAATTTTTTGTTATTGCAGGATTGGTGTAGGTTACATAATGCTGCACACTCGGAAAACAACTGTATGATGTGTCTAGAGATAATTCATAGAATTGAAAACTAGTACTATCCAAAAAATGGTAAGGTCAAAAGGTCTGAATCAAAAGTACATAAAGATAAAATTCATGTTACAATGACTAAAAATACTAGTTCGACAACACCAAAGAATGATAAATTACAAGCTATAGATGATCAAGCCTAGATTCTTAAATTTGATGGATCCAAATCGAAACAAGGAATTGGAATCGAAGTTGAACTCGTCAACTTGCAAGGTAAATATTTTCTTATCAGTTACAATATCAATGCACTAACAACATGGCAGAATATGAAGCCCTTATACATGGCTTGATCCTCACAATCAAGAAGAGAGTTAGAATCCTCAAGGTGTTTGGTGATTCAAAATTAATAGTTAGACAAGTTTGAAAGTAGTACATTTGTCATTGCAAGCAATTTTCCAGTCATTGACACAAAGTATGGGATTCAATAGAAAATTTCAAAGCATTCAACATTACTCATGTCCCAAGAAGATTTAATTAAAGAGTCGATGCTTTGGCTACTACTGCCAATACTCTAGAACGTCTAAATGCATTTGATTTGAAGAGATTCACAGTTGAGTTGGTGCAACTACCCTCAGTTCTTCATAGTGTTACTAATTTGTAAGTGTTTGAAGATGACCAACATATATTGGAATTCATCACTAATTTTGGTATTTTCAAAGCACAAATAATTGAAGAGATGGATGCATACTGATGGAAAATTCAAGGAGGAAGAATTAAGGCTCAAGCCGGAGATAATAATATTTTTGAAAGGAATGAATTGGAGTTAGAGATAGTTATTTGACATTGATCGGATGTCGGATACATATGAAGATTTTCTCAAAGTGATGAAGGAAATCCTACTGGAATTATACAATTTGCATACTAAAGAAGATCTTAAGAATGTGATAATAGGAAGAAGGTTTGTCTTGGGGAAGAGAAATGTGTGCTCGGGAACTTGAAGATTATTGGAAGGTTATATAAGCTTGGACATATATGAAGATTTGAATGCCCTTGATGCTTCCATCATTACTCATATGATACCATTATAAAGCTGATACAAAGCCTTTCCGACATAAACAATGACAAGTAAATGCACTCTTAGAACCATTAATTCAAAAGGAAGTCCAAAATAATTTTATAAAACTAAGATAATCTTTCCTATATCAAACATTCTACTTGGGTGGAAAATTTGGTTCCATGAGAAAAGAAGAAGAATGATATCATTGTGTAGATTTTAGGAATCTCAACAAAGGCATATGAGAAAGATAATTATCCACTACCCTAACTAGAAAAGTGATACAAATAGTCAATGGTCACATAGATGATATGTCCTTTTTGGATGGATTCTCTAGATATAATCAAGTAATGAAGCTAGCAAAGGGA
The DNA here is from genome assembly GCA_007258455.2 of Sequoia sempervirens. Lineage (NCBI taxonomy): Eukaryota > Viridiplantae > Streptophyta > Pinopsida > Cupressales > Cupressaceae > Sequoia > Sequoia sempervirens. Next base: position 4,792 of record VDFB02360378.1, read on the forward strand.
AGATCAAATGAAAATAGCTTTCACCACTTGAAGTGGTAACTTTGCTTATAGAAGGATGCCATTCAGATTTATAAATGTAGGAGCTACATTCCAGAGTTGTAGTTATTATTTTCATGAGTTTATAGGAAAATTCATTATTATCTACATGGACAACCTCATAGTACTTTTGAAAAATAGAATAGATCGTGTTCGAGATCTCAGAGCAATATTATAGATGTGTGAAACTTATAGAGTTTTGATAAATCCCAAAAAGTGTATTTTTGGGGTAATTGAAGGTAAGTTACTGGGACACACCATTTCTGAACAAGGAATTTCGATAGACCTAGAGAGAGTGAGTGCACTACTCAAGCTACAACCCTCAGGAAGCAATAAAGAATTGAAATCATATTTCAATAAGATTAATTTTGTTCAAAAATTTATTACCAGATTCACTGAAATACTAAAACCACTCAATGATATGTTAAAGAAAGATGCCAAGATAGAGAGGAAAAATGAAGCTAAGATCACCTTCGAAAGTATAAAGACTACAATTATAGAAGCTCCAGTATTGGTAAGTCTAGATTATGTTAAACCTTTTTATATTTACTCTTTTGCTTCTGGTCATACTTGTGTAGCAGTACTAACATAGAAGGGTGAGAATAAAGAAGAGAAACCAATTTCTTTTATGAGTGCTCCATTCAAAAAAGTGGAACTGAGATATATAGATGTTGAAAAACAAGCCTTTCCTTTGGTCAAAGCGGTACACAAATTTAGACATCACATCCTTAGGAGTATAGTCAAAGATATTGTTCTAGATTTTGTAGTCAAGATGTTGTTAACACAAAGTGAGTTCAAAGAAAAGAGAGCCAAATGGGTTACCATCCTACATGAATTTGATCTAGAAATCATACCCATGAAATTGGTCTAGGGACAAGCTTTGGTTAGGTCTATTGCAGAAATAGATCCACAAATTTCAAGTCAACAATATAATTTGGATGTAAAAGACCAAGAAGATTGGTATTCAGATATATGGCATTATCTGGTCAGCCATACTTGCCCTGATCATATGCAAAGGAATCAAAGAAGAGCTCTTAAGATAAAATTGCAATGTTATATGATCAAAGGAGGAGCTCTATTCAAAAGAAACCATGAAGGAGTCTATTTAAGATGCTTAAATAGAACATAAGTGAAGAAACTGTTGCAGGAACTACATGATAAATTTGGAACGGCTTATGGAGCACCTTTAGCCACTGCACACCTTATTTTGAGAGTCGGTTACTATTGGCCAATGGTTTTCAAAGATACATATGAACATGTGAAACACTGCTATACATGTTAAACTACATCAGATAAAGGAAGATTCAATGCTCAACCACTACAACCAGTGATGGAAATGCATCCCTTTTCACAATGGGGACTAGATTTTATTGGAACTATTAATCCTCCATCATTCGTAATCCATAGATTTATATTAACTACTACAGATTACTGCACCAGATGGACAGATGCATGTCTCAACAAACAATGCACTACATAAGTAGTAATCAAAGTTTTGGAAGAGAATCTCATCACCAGGTTTGGAGTACCATACGTGGTGGTATGTGATAATGGTCCTGCCTTTTCTTCATTAAAATTTTCTAATTGGGAATTGAATATGGTATAATGTTAAAATTCTCATCTAACTATTATCCGCAGGGAAATGGATTAACTGAATCATTAAATAAAAATCTGTTGGATATAATTTAAAAATTGATTGAAAAGGATCCTAGGGAATGGCATTCTTTGCTAAAATTTTCCCTTTGGGTAGACCACACTAGGATGAATTCTGCATTAGGGAATTATCCTTATCATTTAGTCTATGGGGTAGATCCTATACTACCAATAAATTTGAAAATCCCTACTTGGTAGTTTACACAAGAATATATTGGATTGGATGACCAAACTAAAGCTTGGTTATTACAATTAATGCATTTAGATGAAAAACGTACGCGAGCTATAGATCATTTTACTAGGCATTAGTCCATGGTAAAAAGATGGTTTGATAAAAGGGCTAGATTAAAGACTTTTAGAATAGCTGACTTGGTCTTGTATTGGAATAAAGCCCATGAACAAAAAGGTGAGCATGGCAAGTTTGATAAGTTTTGGATAGGCCCATATCAAGTTTCTGAAATCTTGGGTGACAAAACTTATAGGTTGAAGTCTTTGAATGGTGAAGATATCCCATTGCATGTTAATGGGTAGCTCCTAAAGCATTATTTCCAGTCATAGGTAAATAGTTTTTTTCGTAAATAGTTGTTTTTTAAATAGTTTTTTTGTAAATAGTTTTTTTTTTAAGGTTAGTTTTGTTGTTTTGTAAATAGTCATTTGTTTATTTCATTTTTCTTTCTTTTGGGTGTTGTGTTGTTGGATTTTACAATGATTGGAAATTTTTGAAGGTGAATAGGTTAATAGAACATCAATTTTGGAAATTTGATCTGTGTCTTGACTAGAAATAGTCCTTTTATTTATAAATTGTTTGAGAATTGTTCTATTCTTTATACTGTTGTTAGCATAAATCATTCAATTGATGTTGAGCTACAAACACACACATTTAAATCATTCTTCTAAAATTTGGGATAGCAATTATTTGCATTCACTGAAAAATCAAAAGACTACCTTTGCTACCACTATAATTCCCAACCTAATAGTGGGATTCATTTCTTGCAAGTTGAAAATGAACTATCATTAAAATATCAAAAGAAAAAATGAGCTATTATTGCAATATCTAAAAGAAAGAAAGAAATAAAATCTTTAGGCTATCCAAATATCTCTACCGGGGCTATAGACACCTAACTATCAGTAGAGCTATGTTTGGGGGAATTATGGATATAACCTTATCGAGGCTATGGACACTTGATTGGCAGCAAGACTATCCCTAGTTGGATTAAAAGGAATTGTCAAATTATGTAGGTTAATGCAAATAATTGCTATTTCTAAGTTTAATGTGGTGGAAATAACCAATTACACACATGTAAGCTCAGTAATAATTAATCTTGCATGTTAGCAGAAGTGAAATTTGAATGTCGGAATAGGGATCCAATGATTTATAATTAGAAGACTAAAAAAGTCAGTACACTGATGTTAGATCCATAATTGACTTTCTATTATTTTGTTTAGTTTTTTTGGTTGCTAGTTGTTGTGTGGTCTCACAACACACCCCATTTTTCCTTTTGGAAAAATGTGGACCCTTTTCCTTTTTTCCTGTTCCCTTTCACTTTCATTTGCTTTGGTGTCATTTTGTGGTTTGGTCAATTGCTGGTCTCATTTTCAATTTTACTTGGTCCTTGTTTTATTCTTATTTCTTTCTTGGATTCAGTGTTTCGGTCTTGTCATAAATTTTAATCTATTACTAGAAACTAGAATCCCAGAGTTGTGAGGTTGCATCAAAGTGAATTTTATCTTTAGTTGGTCCTAGCTCTTCCTAGTAAGTCATCTACCAGAAGTGTCAATCCCAGTGATATCATTTTTCTTGTATCAAAGTCTAGTAGTTTTATTTCATTCCCTTTATTCGAAACTTGGAAACTAGAGAGTCTGTTTTGAAATGTTGTAATCTCTCTTGAACCCAATTCTTGATCTTTCCTTTTGTTTTAGGTTTTGAGCTGAAGCTTGAAGGTAAGTGCCTTGGATCTTGGTGTTTCTCCTAAAAGTTGATACCAGAGGTTTTAATCCCAATGATCACAAATTGATCATGTATCTTTAATGGCTTATTCCTTGCAAAAGATCAGAGTGACACCAAAGTTCCATGTATGATCCTCACATTGTCTTTCTCCTCTAGTAGTGAGCCCTTGTAGAAATCTAGGCATTCATAATTTGAACCATAATTTGTAATGATTGCACCTTTATTCAAGAAATTAATGTATTATAATAGGTAATTAATGAAGGTGGCAAACTACTCCCATGTACTTGGAACCACCTTAAGCATGCAATTAATTTGGTAACACTCCACTTCACATCATGCTACAAATTTGGAAAGGACATTGAAAGAACAAAATAATACTAGCATGCAAGGAGAGGTAAATTTTGAGAAACCGAGAACACAGCTGCCAAGGGTTTTGGAGTTCCATTTTGTAAATATTGTCCTTATCAACTAGAACTAGGTATGTTTTGGATAACTGATATTTTGTTAATTATTTTCATATATGAAAATATCGAAAAATGGTATTTCCCTTTAGAAATGAAATGTTGTTGATCATTCTTTGATTTGAATTTAGCTGAAAGGTGAATAGAATGTTTTATAAATTGTAATAAATTTGGTTAAATTTAACCCTAACTCACACACAAGACACACATTTGAATATGCAAAACACACCAGCAAAAATGAGTACTTCTTATGCGAGGGAAGAAGATGAATTTAAACATTACAGTTCGCAAGCCATACCAATCAATGTGGTAGTTACAAATACTCATATGGGGTGGACTTCTGATGTTGAAATTCACACTCGGGTACGATAGGAAAATGCTTCTTAGTGTGTTAGAAATGTTATAGCAAATGGGTTACTTTTAATAGGAGGGTTTTCACTAGCAAAGGAGGCCCCTGAATTGGTTATGCAATGCATGAATTATTATAACCCATATAAAAGAGTTATTGGTAATGAGTGGAGAATCTATGCAGACCTCTCACAAAAAGGAATTACATACACATTTGGGCTTCATTTTTTCACCCATATGTATAATGTTGATATGAAAGAAAAGGCCAAAACATATTTGAATGTTGAAGCCCACAATAGAGAAATTATGAGTACCCAATGGTGCCAAGAGCCAATTACACCACAAACCAAAGTATTTCAAAGGTCTATGTTCAACCAAGAAATTCAAGATGTTATAACTCTGTTGAGAAGAATGGATAGTTTATGATATGCCAGTAAATTCGAACCCTAGATGTTTGTAATAATATCCAGACTAATGGAAAATATTGTGCAAATACATTGGGGAAATTTTATTAGTGGTAGATTATATGAACAAATAATGAAATTTCCCAAAACTAGATGTGTTTATATGTCTTCATATGTTATTTATTCTTGCACCATGAGGGAAAGCAAACAAGGGTTGAAAAAGATTGGTACTCAAGGTAGGAAAGTAAGAAAAAGTTTGATAAATGCTCATTTGCCCCAGACCACTATCCACGGATACAAAGAGAATTGCAGGAGATTTAATTATTTGTTCTCCATGAAGCTGGTCAGAATGATGCAAGATGATAAAGCCAAAAGATTATCCTTGGAGGCACAAAGTGTCATTAGACCAATGGGAGGATGGAATATTCAGTTCCCCACTTACTCCTACATTAGGATAGAAGGGTTTGATGGACATCCTTTCATGATTCCTAGGTATCCAACACAAAAAAAAAATTATTAGAATTGGTGAGATAGTTAAAACTGTCTCAAGCTCTTTATATCAATGCTCACAAGAAGGCCTCTTTCAAATTTCCTATTGTGGTAGGGAATTATGAGTGTAATACAGTCAGTGTGTCTAACTTTTGTGAAGAAGAACTAAGAACATATAATTTTGAGTATTTTCCACTTCAAAGAATGTATTATGATATTGAAGGGAATATTGACAAGGCCATAGCTAGTTACCGTGCTCATGTCCAACACCTAGAAGATTATTGGCTTAATTGTGAAGATGAGCATAAAGTAAGAATAATAAAGTATCAAAGATTGTCTTTAAAATCTGCTCAGATTCTTATGCTCCATGACATTTTAGATTAGTTCAAAGAGGATGATGGACAAGTGTTGAATAAATCCTATAACAAAGAAAGAGTGTATGATGAACCCATCCCAAACCCAAATTATGAAGGTGAAGAAATGACATCAATTGATGAGTTCTCTAAATCAGTTTTGTTATACACTCAACATTGGATAAATGATTTTTGTAAAGCTTTAAGAGAAAGAGGAATTGAACCCACATTCTTACATGACAAAAAAAGAAAACAAAGAAATGAAACTGCATTTGAGAGTGGAGAACCTACTAGGAAGAAAAGGAAAACTAGTAAGGTGGCTCCTGATATAAGGATTGAGGAAAGAACCCCTAAAGCTTCAAAACAAGAAGTTCCAGTAAAACCATCTGATAAAGAAAAATATGTAGAGTCAAGAAAAGATAAATCAAAAGCAAGACCGAAAGGTCATCTTCCTCTACAACAAAACCAAAATTTAAATCGGTTATTGAAGAAGAAGTAGGAGTAACAAAAAATGTTGGCACATAGACTAGGTTTGCATCTCAAAGGGCTACAACACTATTTAATTATCCTCCTCCTATTAACATGGCTAGTATGAAACAAGCATTCAGAGGAACTCCTATGGTTTTGGGTGAAATTTCTGAGGTAGATGAAGCCAAAATTATGTTATGCCTTGCATAACCACCCCATTTTATTCTGGAACAAAATGGGTCCCCCTTTTCCTTTTGTTTTTCATCGCCTTTCATTGTTTGTTTGGGTCTTAGGAGTTTCCTCTCTTCCTTGGGTCTTTTGTTTTGTTCCGGTAGACGCGGGATCGGGATTCACATTCAACTTGGGAATGCCTTTCGAGTTTTGTTTATGTTCCTTTCCCAGTTTCGGTTCTGCCTCTTTTTGCATTTGCCTTTGGCATTTTTCGTGTTGCTCTGGCGGACGCGGAACTAGAACTGGAACCGAAACCTAAATTTTTTTTAAAGTTTCAGGTTCAGGTTCCACTCTCGTTCCAGTTCCGTCGGGTTCGTTTTTCTCCAGTTTCGATCACTCAGTCGAGTGTCGGGTTTTGTTTTTGTTTTTGTGTCGTTTCCTTTTTGTGGGGTTGGATCCAGAACGATGATGTATGTGAGGTTAGCGATTGGTTTGTGTCATGCCCCCTTCCAACTCCAGTCCCGGTTCCATCTTGGTTCCACCCCCACCAGTTTTGAAGGTAAGTATGTTTCCAGTTCCATCTTGGTTCTGCCTCTGCCAGAGTTTGGTTTCTTCTTAAATGAAGGAAATATGAAAGGTGCGATGAATGATGATATCTTCTATGCTTTAGAGGACTAATGGAGGCATTGTTTTGCAGGATTAAATCATACCTCTAATTTATTTCTCAAGGAACTTAGTTGGAAAGCATACCTCAGTCAAATTTGGTATAAAACTCTTCAAAGGATAAAGTCGCTAAGACCAGCTTGATGTCTTGCTGACTGGCAGTTTGGTCATGTTCATTTGAAATATACCGGTCGGCTAGACATTTTAATCGCCATGGGTTTTTATATATCTCACCGACCAAAAGAAGTCTCGCCAACCGTTGCATGCAAGGCTAGCGTCGCCGAAACAAAATGGTTTCAGGGAGATGTCTTGCCGACCGGGGGGAGTCTCGCCGAAAGGTTTGAGTTTGGCATAAGGGCGTGGCTTCGGGGTAATGTCTTGCCAACCAAGCCAAGTCTCCCTAAAATGGTCCAAGCTTGCCAAAATATGAAGGGTTCAGTGTAGTGTTTTTCCAACTCGATAAAGTCTCGCCGACATGGAATGGTGGTCCTAGAATGAGCTCTCGCTGAAACAAAATGTCATCGGGGAGAAGTCCTACCAACACAGGGGAGTCTCGCTGAAAGGTTTGAGTTCAGCATGAGGTCTAGCCGAATGGAAGAAGTCCCGCTGACTGCTGGAGGTCTCGGCGAAAGAAGGGTTGCTCAGGGAGAAGTCTTCTTGACTCTCCGGAGTCTCGTTGAAAGGTGGGGGCTTCGCTGTAATGTCTTGCCGACCGGGGAGAGTCTCGATGACATGCAATGATATCGGTAGAACCTCTGGCCGATAGGATGGGGTCTCTTCGAAATGAAATGAGCTGGCTGAAAGGAGGCATCATCACTATGATGTCTCACCGAATGATCATGGTCTCACCGACAAAGGAAGGGGTCGGTGTAATGTCTTTCCGACAAACGGTGGTTTTGCCGAAGGAAGTTGAGCTCGGCATGATATGTCACCAATGATGGTATGTCTCACCGAAGGTCTTGTGGCTTCTCTACGATATCTTGCCGACTGAGAGAGTCTTGTCGATAGTGATGGACTTGCCAATGGAAAAGGGATATTGGTATAACCTCTGGCTGACAGGATTGATTCTTGCCGAAATGAAATGGGCTCAGGGAGAATGTGTTGAGCTCGATATGATGTCTTGCAGAGTGTGATTGTCTTGGCAATGGAAAGGGATATCGATATAACTCTTGTTGCCTGCCATGACCTCTGGCTGATAACGATTGTCTTGTCGATGGTTTTTTTGTGATAACGATATAACTTTTACATTCACTATGAGGTCTCACCGACAGTTGTATGCTATGTCGATGTTGTTGTAGAGTATAATCGCATTGGGGAGACACGACAAGTGTCTCACCGACATGTGATTCTGTTTGAGTAGCCTTTGACCACCTGCGAATCTTGCATGGCATATGTTCAACCAATTAGAGAGAACTAAAGGCAAACCATTGGCCATTTGACTGATTGACTACCCCCATGAAGGAGATCAACAGAATGTAAATGACATGGACTTACTCTGAGATCAAAAGCAATGGAGTAGCTTGGTGAACAATGGTGTGGAGATCTAACGGGAAAATATGATGCTGCTTCTAGAGGAGGTCAACATGTAGAAAGATCTAGAACAGAAAGAAATCCGAAAGGAAGAAGAGGCCGTGAGTCTCAGGGACAGCTGTGGTGTCTACTGGCAAAGGTAAATCGACATTAATGATAGTGCTTTAGAACATTCAAAGCAGCTCTGCAAGGAAGTTGAAAGGTGGACACGGACGCTGAGAGTTAATGCGATCATTCTAAAAGATCTAAGGGCTACTCCTGAGGGTGATCCTTCATTGACATGGACAGTAGGGATGCACATTGAATGTAGCATTAACTTCATTCCAAAAATATTTGAGGCCCGACCCTTCTGAAACCGGCTGATATTTTGTAAAACCCTAAAGAGGGGCTGACTTTCTTTTTTGGCACGTTTTGTATATATGGCAGTTTTGCCTCTTAGTTAAAAAAGGGATTTTTCAGAAACCAGTAGTGGTAGAGAAAAAAAAACTTAAGAGTAGAATAGAGTAGGAGCTAGATTGAGCAAAGGCGGTAATGTATCTTTCAAGTTTTCTTAGTGTAGATGGAGATGATTTGGAGTCATGGATTTTCTATACACTGGTGATTGTGCCAGATTTGTAAATGTTTATCTGTTTCACAAACAGTAGAAGCAACCAGATTTAAATCTACTTCATATTATGCTTCAGAATGGTATTTATCTTGGGTTAATCATTTGATTTGAAAAGCTTTCAAGGAATGAAGTTTTATTTTATGTTTTGTTTAAATAGTGATTTGCAATTTGTTGTTGAAATTAGCACTGTGAATGAATGAAATTGTGTGTTAATCACAAGTTAATTTTGTTCTGCAGTTTTAGTTAGGAATTCCTTGAAAGGTAACAAGTCTGGTTAAGTTGGATGAATTATTATTCTCTTCAGTTCCAAAGCTTTGATCTATCTTTTTCTGTTTCTTTAAAAACCCCAGTTAAAGTAGGTTTGAATTTATGTTTGATCTTAGAACAATCCAGAAGCTCAACACCAATAGGCCCCTTGAACATTATAGTTCACATCAACCATTGAGTGAAATCAGCACAGTTGAGAACCGATTACCAAAACCTTGGGAGTTAGTTATCCATGTGTTATTCTTTCTCTTTCAGGAGAGAAAAATAGTAATATTCTGTTTACTATTGTTGTGCTCATCTGAACCATCAACAAATTAAATAATAGATGGATAAATGGGGTGCCACGTGGGAGAAGGTAAAAGAAAAGAAGTGTAAAGATAAACCCATGGTACAACCAGTGATAGAAGAAATTATGGATATAGGGTCCACTCCTATAAATGTTGAAGAAGAAGAATTTATACAAGGAACACTCACCTCAAAAGTGGGGAACCCTGATATCCTTGAGATGGAAACAAGGGAGACTGTCGAGCAGGATCATATTAATGAAATGATTATTGAAGATACTTTTGATTCCCAACCTTCGCTTGGGAATGTTCTAAATGTTAATGAACAATAATAGGTCTTTGAAGAGTCAGAAAAGGACTGGGTTGAAGTTGGGATTGAGAAAGGAGAAGCTATATAGGTTTTAGGTGATGAAGTTAGAAATGAAGAAAATCCTAGTGTAGCAGAGAATAAAGAAAGTAACGTCTAGGAAACTGAGGTTGAACATCTAGATGGATAGGAAAATGTAGGTCTTCAAATAGAGGAGACAATACCAAATCCTAGTAATCCCAAATCTATGCCAAAAATTGTTGAGGAAATTCCTAATTAGGAGGACGTGATAGATAAGATTGAAGAAGTATGAAAGGAGGTTCCTGACTTGAGTGGAAACTAGGAACAAAGTAATGTTGCAGAGGTAGACCATGATGAAGATGCACCTAATTGGCTGATCAGAGAATTGGCTCCCCCAATGGAAGTAGAAGTATTGCCTCTAGATCTTAATAGTTTCATATAGGAAGTAAATACTCCAAAGCCTAAGTGTAGAGCTAGAGAAAAACATGTCATACAGATAAATATAGATGGTGATAGAACCATCCATATAACTACTCCAATAGCTAAAAAAAATAGACATGAAATAATACCTAAGCAATATAAGATAACAAGTATTAATCTTGGACACTCATGTTGGAGGCAAGAGTTGGAAGAAATAAAGATGAACCCAGATGCCAGTATTGTTAGAGTACAAAAGTATAAAAAGAAGAAAAGAGAATTGAAGGAACGGGTTGCTACCTTGGAAGATTTTATAAAATCCCTAACCCTATCTGGTCAAGCATAGATTGAATTTCCCCAACATCTAGTACTAATGTCATAAGAATAGGTGGATGCAATTGTAGTAGTTCACCACAAAATGAATGTATTTGAAGACTGGATTGAGTATTGGGTGAGGAAGGGAGAAGAATTCATCACAAATGCAATAGGGAAGCATAAGGAAGCATATCATCTGTCAAAGAAATCCAAAAGATTTGAAAGCGAATGCAATTTTTGCTAGAAATAGGTTAATAAGGAAAGGCGAAATGTTGAAATTCTCATACAAATGGATGTTCAAGAATTAATACAAGGAAATATAATTTCAGAGCAAGAAGTTCCACTGCCAGAAAAATAGATGAAATAGTTGAAATGGGAAGTTGATATGTTGATGCAATGCATTGAAGGATTTGAAAAGGTCACCGAGGAATGTAGAAAATTGTTTGATAAAGATCAAGACTTTATTAAAATGTTAGCACGCCAAGGTTGTGATCCACAAATGCTAAGACATGAGGGTAAAGAAGTTAAAGCCTTCAAAGAAAGGATTGAAAGAATAAATAGAGACCCTATTTAGCTATTAACTTGGAAAGTCATTGATGAGATTATACAGTGCAAGAACATTATAGCTAGATATGAGATGGACAAAGTGCAAAGGAATAATATTATAGTCTAGGTATCTCAAGAATACAGTAGGATTAAACTCACTTGGAAGGAAGTGCAAGGGATTTAAAAAGAACATATGCATCAAATGTTGAGTGCTTTCTGAGAATATCAATTGAAGAAAGGCAAAGAAAAGATCCTAAAGCCTGAGCCCTGGATGATGAAAGAAAGAACTGGATACCCGATACTAGAGGTGTTGCAAAGATATTTGTTTAAGTTTTGAGTTTTGCAAGTTGTTCCCGGTCTCGATAGATGTTCCCTGTCTGGTATTTTGAAGGATGTTGATAGCCTTGATTTATGTCAAGTATTATGAACCGGAGTAAGAAGTGAATAGTGTTGCTGCTGACAAAGTCAAAGCTTTGACTTCATCTAGAATATTCTGATGGTAGTTGGCCATGTGCTACATTTTGATTTGTTATTTCTAATTCTTTGGATAAACTTTAAGTTTGAACTCTTGGGGCTTTGTTCCTATAAAATGTTGTTTACTACTTTATTTTCATTTTAATTTTAGAATTTGTGGATGTCAGAAGAGTCAAAAATTCTTTAAGTTTTATTCTTTTTTCCTATTTTCTAAATCATTCCAATGTAAAACTTTGTATGCACATAGACATTGATTAATATCAGAGCCAATTAGATAGCTACCTATCTTATGAATCTTTTATAGTTGGTTTTGTTAGTTCAACTGAACAAGACTGTGTGTTGTACTGTTTAAGGGTACATTCAGAACCTACTCGGTGTCCAAACTAAAACCCCTCTCTTTAAAAGCTCGCACCATTTTATATGTATCTATGAAGCAATCTGGTGAAGTATAAAGTGTTTTCCTCTATTTTGGTTAATTCTTTGGGGCATGCATAGAGAATAACTAGGAGAAATTTTAATTTTCAATACTTTTATGCTTTAGTTTAGAATAGATGTTTAAATTTTGAAAATGTTGCAAAAAATAGATGAATGAATGGAAATTTATTAAAAATCTTTAATTTTCTATGAAATTGTTGAATGCTTAATGCTAAATCTACTTAAGTGATAGCAAAGAAATTGTTGATGTTCATGAAATATTATTTTAGATCTTTTGATTTTATGATGTTATTTTTATGAATGAATTGTAAATCTTGTGTAAAATGCTTATGATTCTTAATGAAACCAAAATACAACCATATTCCCTTTGATATTAACAACAATATCACATTATACTCGAGAGTGAACCTAGTACAATCAAGACTTGATTATTAAAAAGTTGGGATTGAACTGAGTCAATCTTTTCCTGTTGAAGCAGATTTCCCCTTTAGATTGTCTTTGTTCCATATCTTTCAAGAAGGATAGGCTCTTTGAGGTTTATCTGTGAAGAATTTATTCACCCTATTTTTGTGAGTAAAATCATCATCAACATGTACCTTTGATCATAATATTGTCGGTTGGGTATCCTTTTGGTAGTGATCCTTCTATCTTTGCCTTGATAAGTATTGGCCTAAAATTTCCTTTGATTATTCATTTTGTTGAGACTTGGATTAGTCTTTGAACTTTGTCCTTCTTCAAGTCCTAGACCACTTTATCCTTTGTAGGTTTCTGAGATGAAATTAATTCATCAAGCATTTCTGAGCTTATATTAAATTTGTCTTCAAAACTTTTTTCCCTTTCTAAATCAGACTTAATAATTGCTATTTCTTATTCAAGCTTGTCACATTTTTCTATCTTTTGATTGATAATTTCTTTTCTTTGTCTAATTTCTAATTTTAGATTCTCTTCCATTCTTTTGCTTTCTTCAAGTTTCATCCTTGGATTTTCAATAGTCTCCTTTGCTTCTTTTAGCTCCTAGTAAACTTCTTTATGTTTCAATTTAAATTTCCAGATCTAGTTTCTTAGTTTTTGAATACATTCACCTGCCTACTTGAAATTTTCTTTTAGATCTTCATTTTTAGACTCTGAGGTCTTTTTTCTCAATTCTTCATCTAAGTCAAATCCCTTCATCATTAAACCACCAATATCTCCTTCAAGTTGTTAAACTTATTCCAAAGGACCTTGCTTTGATACCAATTGTTGGATAGGACAAATGAGAGGGGGGTGAATTAGTTCTCACAAATTGTAACCTTAAATTCAATTACTGGAACTAACACACAAACTAAATAAGTGATTAACCATCAAATGCAAGTGCTCAAACACAATAACACTAGATTTACATGGAAAACCAAATGAGGGAAAAACCACGGTGAGGATTAAATCACACTATAGAGAATATCAAAATTGATTACAAAAAATCCCACTTCCTGAGATAAGGCTCACTACCTGAAATAAGGACTCACTGTCCATAGGGCTACAACCAAGAGGGCTCACTGCCACAAAGATACAAAGAAGTTTTCTCACTACTAGAAATACAAAAGTTATGGCCCATATTTATCCAAATCATAGTTTGTCATAGTAGGAACCAGTCCAAAATATAACATGTCGGTTCACACATAATAGTCAAATTCAATGTGAAATAGCTTTCGGTAAACTAGCCATACATGTGGTACTATGTTGACAACAATGACGACTTGCTGACATTAATGACAACCATATGATGCAATCTTCAACTTCCAACAACCTCTAGTGTGGATGTAATGAGAAGTGTTTCTGGTATTGAGTAGGTGTTGTAGATGCAATGGATATGATGAGAAGGTGTTTGTTGTGTTGTAGATGTAGCAATTTCACTTGGTTTCCAAGTGATTTTGAGAAAATTAATATAAAGGGTGTATAGGGTGATAGAGGTGTGTTCTATTTTGTGCTCCACATTTCTTCACAGTTGAAGATGTTCCCATGGAGTTTTGATCTAAGTGGATTTTAACCAAAAAATGAAGTGTTTTAAATGCTCCAAAACTTGGCACCATGTTGAAGTACATAGTGAAACAAACTCAATGCAACCTGAATGGATTTGTTAGGAGGTCATATGCTCAAGATATGCATGGTCAAAGTTTCATCAAACAAGAGGCCAGATGCAGATTCAGGGTCAAAATTTGATCGTCTCAAAAATGGTCAAAAGTAGTATCATGTCGAAGAGCTCATCGCCATGATTCTGAAACCACCCATTTTGCATCAAACAAAACTTGTATGGAGAAGATACAACCAGTCAAAGTTATGAGAAAAATGGGTTGACCATGCTGACGTTAGCATGATGTCAGCATGGTGACATTGCATCTTATTCAACAGTTTGTACGCTGATGTGGAAGAGTAGGACAAGTGGCAAATATGTGGCCTAGCTTGACATGTGTTAGGGCATATCAAATGAAGAAATGCCACGTGGGACTATGACATGGTTCCACATGACACCTCTCCCCTCCATCGGTTGGGTTGTTGCATTCAACTAAAAAAAGGTATTTTTTTGGGGGGGGGTCGAACCCTTGACCCCCCATTCACCATATTTTTGGGCCACCAACACACCATGTGATCTTCGTTGGCGTACGTTGGGGCATGCTTTATCTTTAATGAAGAAAAATGTGATAAAGAGGGATCATGGGGGTTGAACCCGACCCCCCACCTCCTGATTTGCTCTCTTCACCAACATGCCAGCAAATATGTTGGCAATATATTTGGGGCCCATTTATTTTATTATGGAGCTAGAAGTCAAAATATTCTATAATTAAAAAGTTAACCTTCTTAAATTTTAAAAGATTTTGAAAGCTCAAAAATATGAAATTAAAAGGGGCTTACGATGAATTTAAAAGATATTTAAAAAATTATTAAAGATATTTTTAAGGAAATATTAAGGGGTTAAGAATTTTTGAAAGGATATTATAGGGGGATTATGTGAGATTATTATTATAATTAAGGAGGATTTTCAAGGATTTTTACTTGTAAAGGAAGATATGCCATATTTTTGTAAATCATATGGTTAGTAACTGTAGACATGCAAAATTCACATTATGCATTCGATCAGATTCGGTCAAATTAGCTCTTACATTAGGCAAATTCATCACTTTCATCCATTCATTAAATAAGTTCATTTATCAAATAAATCCTTATCATTCAACCTTCATCCTGCATTATCCATTTAATTAAATAAATCAAAAAGCCATTTAAATCAAATCTTAAATCATTTTCCATCCTTTTCTGATTTAAATAAATCAATTATCAAAGTCCAAAAGGTCAAATCATCTAATCAGCATTAATCAGCATAACCATCACCTAATCCTAATCTAATACTAATCACATCCCACTTGCATTATCTAGACCTAGCCACTTGCACAATAAATCAATTTTATTGATTTATTAAAATCTCATTTTCTCTCAACATGACAAGTCAAACAAGGCATTTATTGCTCTTCTTTCTTGTCCCCCTCTCAAAATTTATTGCAAATTTGAATTCAAATTTTCCCCCTCTTGGGCACTCTTCCCAAATCTTGCACACACATTAACTAATCACATGATGACAAGTGTCCTTATCTCATTGGCTTGTTTTTGATCCCACATTGGTCCCTCTTCAACATTTGGCATTTTGAAAATCTTTAAATAGGTGCATCATCCTCAAGAAAATCCTTCAAAATCTTCACAATTTCATGCAAGGTTACTCTCTTCATTTGAGATTTGATCTTGTTTATCATCACTCCACCATCTTCATAGCATTTTCAATTTGAGATTTGATCAAGGATTGGGAAAGGGTCACTAGCACATGTGACACCAATCCAACTATGGAATAGGTAATTTGGTTTTGTTTTCATAATGCTTTGGTCTTTCTAGTATCATTTGTTGCATTTGGAAGCATTCCTAAGGTATTTCATAGAGGAAATTTTAATAGAGTTTGCATAACACTAACCCATGTTTGAAGTGTAGTTTGTTTGCAGATTTTAAAATGATGCCTACATCTTGGCGCTAGAAGGAGGGCAGAAAAATATAGTTTTTGCTTTGTTTTTATCATGCCTTTTCTATGTTTTTATTTCTAACTTTGATGATTTTTGATTCAGATCAAAATGCGATGTCTTTTGTTCATTAAAATGTAAACTTTGCACACTTGTAAGTGTTAAATGGAAAATGTTTGAATCATGTCCTTTGTTATTTCGGTGGATGAACTAAACTATTATTAACTTTCTGATAGCTATTCCTTTTTTTTAATGTGT
Source organism: Sequoia sempervirens (assembly GCA_007258455.2). Lineage (NCBI taxonomy): Eukaryota > Viridiplantae > Streptophyta > Pinopsida > Cupressales > Cupressaceae > Sequoia > Sequoia sempervirens. Next base: position 21,278 of record VDFB02360378.1, read on the forward strand.
GTACACTAAGCTGACAACATCAACACTATAATAAAATTTGAATTTGTAAACATTTCTTTTCAACTTCTTTTTCCTGTTGTGTCAAACACGCCTCCTTTGTTGCATGTCGGTACAGTTAGAAGGTTACAAGTTTACAGAAAACAGGATCAATAAAGATTTAAAGAAGGTTAGGCAGGCACCGTTTCATGAATATAAAATAAGTAAAGTTTTCTTGCAGTCCTTACTTTACAGAAGAGTTTTGGCCAAAGAGTGGAACAGATTGGGCAGAACAGATTTGGCACAGCTTCTCACGAAATCCATATTGACTCAGCTCTTTTTGGATCGATGGAATAGTGGTTGCAGCCGCATACAGTAGCCACGTTGCATTATAAAGAATCTTATAAATCTTCAGCGTACTTATTGCTTTTTCACTGCGTATTCATGTTGCTGACATTTGCTTGCCTACCCCCCCCATCGAGCTTCTTCAATGATGCGTGGCTGCCCTTCATGCATTTTCCTGCAAGATATTGAAGTACTTATTTTTTTTAAGCATATTCCTGAAGGCAGCCCTTTGAAGTCTTTGAACTATCCCAGCATGTCTCTGCTAGGCGCGCCCTTCCTACACTTCAGTCGACGTTGATCATAGTTGTAGAACCTGGCTTTACGCCTGACAGTTGCATTTGCTTAAAAGTTTCTAAAGCCTATTCAGCAAATCCATTTTATATATCTTGAGTAGCTTGAGCTAGGGGGATGCCAGTCAAAGGTTGTTGGGCGAGGCTTTAAGCCTGCCAACCGCTTTAGTTTGAAAATTTTAAAATAGTGTTGGAATTCGGCCACTCACCTGTGAAGTGCATTTAGTTTTTGGAAGGCTCGATATTTATGTCGAACATGGAGTGTGCCTTTGTTGTAGGCGTCTTGTCAGCTAGCTAGGCGTCCTGACAAAACAATTCAATGACTTTGATTGCTAGTTTGTCGCCCATGCTTCGGTGGTTATTATTTACAAGGTCTTGGTTTATTGTTGCACGTTTTCAAATCCAATAGATCTGTGCATTTACCTCACACAGACAAAGGCATTGGAGTCTGCTGGCTCTTTTATGCCTATTGATAGCACTTGCTTGAAAAATTCATACATCTTTTATGCAGATCCTGCAATCCTTTCAGTCCATAGGATAACATTTTGTTGAAGTGTCCTGTCAAACAATTTAATCGCCTTGACTGCGCTGCTACAGTTTGTATTTCATTCATTATTAATCGTAACCTACGTTGCAACACTTGGTCCTGCGCAGTTACTTTTGTTGCCTCTGCATTTACATGCTCTGATTGTACGCATTTTGATTGTCTTTTAGTGTACATCAGTCCTTGCGTATTTGTTTCTATCTATGGGTGACCTTGATAGGATAGCTTTGATTATTTTCTTTTGTGGTACTAATGGTGTGATATGCTGATTTTGTGAATCCCAGATCTAAATTTAAAGCTACTAATTCTTTTGCAAAGGAGGGAATGGATATTTATCTTGTAAGGTCGTGACAGTGCAGCGAAGATACTGGTCAAACGATGCAACTAAACATGATGAAGGTGCCAAAAGGTTAATAAAGGCAGATTACACAACATCAAAAGTCGTTCCTTTCAGTATTGACAATCCTTGTCAATAATTTACGTTCTTAACTAACCTTTTAGTAGTGCTATGATTGCGAAAGGGTTTTGATTTCTGTACTTGATTAGTTCGGCCTCTTTACTTTGGGAAAATTGACAGGTGTTTTCTAAACTTCTTTATGAATGCATTGGATTATCAATCAAATCTACTTGAAGTCAAAGCAATAGGAAATACACCAAATGATGAATAGAATGTCTTAAAGGAAAGCTAAAATGTTATTGGTTTTGCAGGTTGAAGTGAGTATTTAAAGTTGTCTAACATCTATGAATTCAAATTATTACAATAAATGCTAAAGGTGTTATGTGGGTTTTACACAAGGTTTTGAAATCAATTGTTCCTTTATGAAAGTGGGGTAAAATTAACAATTTATTGACATTTACATCATATCATGTGCTTTTGTCAATGCAATTTTATTCCTCTCTTTAAAAGGTTTCCTCAAATTATTGACATATTTTGTGTATAATTTTACAATACTCTTATTTTTGATATTTGTAGGTGAACAAGGTACAAAAGGGAAACAAAGACTAACGAAGGAGGTACAAAAGCAAACGAAGGCGAAAAGGTGCAAGGCGAAAGAGAGGGCTAGCAAATGAAAACGAAAGGAGGAGGATTCTTGTTTGAAAACACAATGTGTTTTTTAACACTTTGATTTTTTGATCAATACTACTTCACGAAAGGAGGGAAATGTTTTTTTGAAAACACAATGTGTTCTTTAACACTTTAAGTGTTTAATCAGCACTACACGAAATTGTTTTCCTTTTCGTTTTAGAACATTAGTTTTCAATTGGGGCTAAAATGAACAATTTCATTTTCATTGCAAAGGGCTTAAAACGAACCTTAGAACACACTTACTAGATTTCGTTTTGGGTTAAAAAAATTGAACAAGTAATCCTCATATTTCATTTGGTGCTTAAAACAAATTCACAATTGCTTTGAAGGGTGTAAAACGAACAAGTGTTTGATTTGTGTGATTGTCTTTTGAGTACGTATCCTCTCCCCTTGCGCTTCGTGCGATCTAGGGTGCAAGAGAAACACTCAAAATACATTTTATTGCTTTAAAACACTTCATTTTGGGTTTTAAAAATTGAACATCTTGTGCGAGTGTGAGAGGGGCATTTTCACAGTACATTCTCGCTTCTTGTGCCATCAAAGATCGATGAAAGTTTGGATTGTGTCTTTGCTCGCTTTTGTTTATCTTAGAGGGCCTGCCTTGGGGAAAAAGTACTCACCCAAGCGACGACTCAACCGGTAACACTCTAAAGCCAAGAGTATTTCCAGCCGGGATATAAATGAGGATTTTGGTTAAACGCCATAATCACGCGGTTGGCTCCGACAAGATGGATCCGAAAGGGGACTCTTGCCACGTTGGGTCAACTCCTACGAACGGAAAGTCCTTACTAGAACCCATGTGCTAGAATTTGCCAAAATCCTTAACTGCTTGTTGGTGCAAGAACTATTCAAGTCAGCCCCACAATTTTACTTTACTTTTAGTAGAGATGGAAAGCATGCCATGGGAGTTTCATGGTGTTGAGCTTGGCTGCCCCGATAAGCGGAAGGTCGGAGGGGAGCCAGTGGGGTCAAGCATCTAACCATCCGCTAAAAATAAGAGTGACTTGCCAAGTGGGGACTCAACAAACATTGTCTACTCCATCCATAGGCTTGTAATTACTTTTGTTTGAAAACACAGTGGGTATTCGAAAACATTTTGCAAACAAACACTTAAACATGATCATGCAAATTTCAAACCCCTTTTGATAGAGCAAATACCTTTTGACAAATTTAAGTGTTGTTGCCTTCCCTTGGGATTATGTCCTTAGAGGTTTCTCATCACTTGAATTTATATCGTCATTTGCTCTAACTAGGGTTAACCTAGGAAATCCCTTTGCCTCAATTTCTTGGAACTCCCACACAACACTTTGTGGGAAGAAAAGGAATTTTGACATAGGACATCTTTAGTTTGAAACATAATCAAGAAAGTGTATTTGGTAAAAAGAAGTCATTAAAAGCAAAGATAAGCAATTGAGCCCCACACATGTCTTTTCAATGATTTCTCACAAGATCAAGATACAAAAACCCAAGAAAAGGAAACTTAGCCCAAAACAACACCAACAAAGACTCAAAAGGTTATATGATTTTAGAGAAAAGTTGTTGGCTAATTTCTATAGACATGCTTCAAGAGACAACCCCACTTTATATTCATTTTACTACACACAAAATCCAAGATTGTTTCGAGGGATTGGATACCTTGCTTAGGGCATAACATGTTCTTCAATACCTTGGTCTTGTTAAACAAAAGTCTAAACTAGGGTCATTCTAAGATCAAAACAAACATTCATCCATCAAAAACATCATCAACCATAAACATCTCACCAACATTTTGAGAAAATCTTGACACAACTATGCTAGGCTCCTTTGGTAGACATCAAAACTTTTCAAACATGAGACTTTGAATTGTTCAAACATCAAACTTGTTCAACTCAAGTGTGTGAATGAATCCCTTTGCACATGCTTAGTTGAATTATCACTTTGTTCAAATTAATGGTGGATAGATGCATCCTTCTCCCATCACTAATTTGGATTATCTTTTGGTTAGCTTGTGAGTAGACGCATCCTATTCTCACTCCTAAATCAAACTATCATTTACGAGCATTAGTTATCTTTTTTAGATCATCATCCAAACATCTTGGGGATATCTCTTGCTCAAACATCAACATTCAAAAGACAGAATTCAAAGTCTAAACATCAATCAAAGCAAACCCAAAGTACCTAGCATCACATCAAGATTTTCAATACAAATTCAAAACTTTCACTCTCATCCATATATCATACACCTTTCATCTTCACATCTTTGATATTTTACACATCCTAGTTTGCTCTTTTATGGTTCAAACAAGATCACAACACAAGAGGAACATGGAGTTAAATCAAGAAACATCAACCACAAGTGATCTAAGCCAAAACATTCCAGAAATCCAAATCACACCACTTCCAGACCTCACTATCACTACACACGATCCACAAAAAGAGGTCTTGGTGGAAGACATCACACCAACAGAATTAAGTGAGGAAGAAGTTCTTGAGATGCTCAAACAACCAAAACTACAAAAGTTTCTTCGCGCAATGGCTAAAATAAATCCATCAATTCTCAACACTATTGAGGATGAGCTTCTTGTACCAAATGACCAAAACACCCTTCCACAATCAACCACTTCCATTACCACCATAGAACCTACTATCAATGAGGATGATACCCTCTTCAACACGCATCAAAATCCACTTTACAACCCACTTGGATTTATCGATACATCTGAGGTTCCTTACCATACCACCTCATCATTTTCCCTTGACACACCTCCCACCACATCAACACCATATTTTGGTTTAGGGATCCCCCCTTTACCTAAATTTCCACCTTTCCCTAACATAAATCACCCCATCCAAATCAATTCATCCAACCAAGGGGGTACATCACATCTTTCAAACACACCATCCACATCAAACCAACACATGATAGCTAATCAAAATATGGTCTCTCAAATACCCACTATTTCGCTCATCTCTACCATTCCTACCACTTCACCTAGTCCCACCATTCCTATCACTTCACCCATCCCAAATGCACCTATCACCACATTCACTCCAACCACTACATCCACTATACCTCAAACTTCCACTACCCCCATGACACCCCTTACATCACAACCTCCCACCACCACCATCGCTCTAAGCGCATCTCAAACTCCCACCACTCCATCCAACACAATTCCGATCCCACCACCACCACCATTGCGACCAAGCCAAGTAAGCCATTACAATGCTGCATTCAAAGCATACCAACAATTGCTCCAACAATATCAAACAATTCAGCAAGCACCTATAGCCACACACGCTTCTCAAGCTTTACGGCAAAATCAAGCTCAAACATTGCTGCAACAACAACAAGCACAACAAGCAGCACAAGCCCAAGCTTTGTTGCAACAACAACAACGAGCTGCACAAGCCGCACAAGCTGCACAAGCCACACAAGCTGCTCAAGCTGCACAAGCTGCAAAAGATGCCCAAGATGCCCAAGCACGAGTGCAAGCACAAGCGCAGTACTTTGCACAACAACAAGCAGCCCAACAACTCGCATATCAGAAAGCGTTAGAGCAATACCAAGAGCAACAAGAAGCAGCCCAACAAGCCCTAGCTGACCAACAACAAGCATTGTTGGACCAACAACATCAAGCACAACAACAAGCTCTATTAGCGCAACAACAACAAGATCAACAACAAGCGTTGTTGAAAGCATACATGGCACAACAAGCAAACATTCCACCCATTCAAACACCCACTCCACCCCCCCCAGAACACCTTCATTCCACCTCCTGATCCACAATTGGATGTCACCGCACAAATAAAATTTCTGTCACAACAAGTGCTTGACCTTCAATCAGGAAAGACACCAAAACCACAAAAAAACCTATGCCCTTATCCATTTGATAGGAGCGTAGAAATGAAACCATTCCCAAAAGGGTTTGAGATCCCTAAATTTGACAAATATCGCGGAACGGGTAACCCTGAAGATCACATCAGGGAATTTCAAGTACATTGCATGGAGGTGGCTCACGACGAAACGTACTTGATGAGATTATTCCCAAGAAGCTTGGCTGGAAACGCTATTGATTGGTTTTCTCGACTTTCTGGAATCAAAAAATTCCAGGAAATCGTGGATGCCTTCATACATAATTATTCCTTCAACACTCCCATGGAGGTTAGCTTACAGGAATTATCATCTCTCAAACAAGGGAAAAATGAATCATTCGGTGCTTTCTTACAACGATGGCGATCCAAAGCTAATCAAAGCAAGTGGTCCATGCCTGAAGAACAACAAGTGGGAACTATCATTGCGAATCTTGATGGGCCCTTGGCCTTCCACCTCAAAATGCAAAACATCACCACTTACGACCAATTGATACCTAGGGCGCTCAATATCGAACAAGCCCTTGCCACGCAGGGAGAAACTTCATCATATCAAGAAGGCCGCTCATCATCCAATTATCATGACAAACCACGAACATGGGCAAAGAATCGTAATGTAACCAATGATGGTGTTGTTGACGCCAAAGTTGTCATTAGTGCCCCACGGAAGAACAATCCACCATCCCAACAACAACAACACCAAAATACCAATCAAAGCAATCGACAAGTCAATACTGTGGTCCAACCATCCCATAACCAAAACACAAACAACATTGATAATCAGGGAAGACCACAGCGAAACAAGTTCTTCCCCAAACGAAAATACACACTCCTTGGGGAACCTGCTGAAGCAATCATGAAAAGATTGGTAGATGAAAAATTGATAACGGTCCCTACACATAATAATTATCAAGAACCATCGGTCAAGCCACCATGGTATAATGAGAATTATCTTTGTGACTTCCACAAACTCAAGGGACACACGACAAACAACTGCATGAGGCTCAAAAATCTAATTCAAGACCTCATAGATGACAAAATCATAGATGTGGAAGCACCATCAGGAAACAAAGATCTCAAGATTTACACGAATCCGATGCCGAATCATGGTAACAAAGGAAACAAAGATCAAGACAAAGGAAAAGGGGCTTATAAAAATGTCAACCACACATACGAGGGTGTTGTTGCTTGTTTAGACGAGTTTTGTGGAGTCATCACCATCAAAGGGGCCCAAGCCGATTGTGGAGTCACCACAAGAGGTGGAAAGGTTACCATTGCAGCACCATCCCAACCAAGCAGAAATTCCACATCCAACCCAAGGTCTCACCCTAGTGGCTATAATGTCTTGGATCAATTGAAAAGAACCCCTGCACATATCTCCATCATGGAGTTACTCAAAATCTCATCTGCACACAAAAAGATTCTAGAAGAAGCTTTGGCGTCATCTACTGTCCCCGCAGATCTAGATACAGAACAATTCCAAGCTATGGTCGCAAGTATCACCACACCTAACATTCTTACATTTTCTGAACAAGACTTCCCCACACAACCATCTCACAACCGTGCACTTCATCTGGAGGTGTACGTAAATAAAAAGAAAGTCAAGAGAGTCTTGGTGGATGGAGGTGCAGGCTTAAATATTTGCTCCTTAAAGCTTCTAAAGAATTTGAACATTTCAGAGGATTCAATTGACAAAGGAAAAGGCATCACAATAAGAGCATACGATGACCAGGAAAGGGTATCCCAAGGCACCATTCAGCTTCCTGTCCAGGTTGGACCCGCCATCATGCAAACCAACTGTCAGGTCTTGGACCTCGATTTACCATACAACATTCTCCTAGGGCGACCATGGATACATGCAATGCAAGCTGTAGCTTCAACCTTTCATCAATGTGTGAAATTCACACATGAAGGTCAAGAGGTTACTATCCATGGAGATCCTGAGCCATTTGCCTACTGCAAAAATCTAGAGGCAAAATACTACAAGATCCCGCAAGTACCCAAGAACGATGAAGGCCCATCAACACCTTACGTGGATCCCGCCACTCTCACTTCTGTGACAGAGACACCCTCCACCCCCGCCATCCCCGCCTTTTCTGATATCAAAGTCATAATACAAGATGATGGTTGTGGAAACTATTCAATGCCTAAGAATGCTTTTGTAGTAGGAGAGCTACCACAATCTCCTAGATCAAGAGGACGACCACAATCACAAGAAGCTTCAACATCTCAAGGCTCCTATGAACGAAACCCTACCTTCACAAGTGCAGGAGATCTTGGTCAGGAAACATTAGAGGGGGACCTATCTCATCTCCTTTATCGAGATGATATACCGGCAGTTGAATTGCCTATGGATGAACGAAACAAAGGTATGAAGCTGATGCTCTTGATGGGCTATAACCGGAACCAAGGGTTAGGCCAAGATAATAACGGGCGTGTAATACCCATTATACCTGAGAAGCAAATAAAAAATCTTGGCATTGGTCATCCTACTCCTAAGGTAACTGTACTTGGTCGAGGTGCCCAGGATAGACGGAACCGAACGCCTCCTCAGGAATCTGTAGCTACTCCAAAATCCTCCATGACTTTAGGAATGCCCACTGATTTAACTGAGTCACCAGAAATAGGATTACCTTTGTTGTTTGAGGATACTAATGTCCTTATGATTAGCACCTTGTCTTATGAGTCTGAAAACCAAAGCAATGAAATCCGATTAGTCTATCCCCAACTGATTGATTACGACCAACGAGGACCACCAATTCTTGACATGTTTGAAAACGATAAGGCGCTCTCGGAATTCATGGGACTTAGGGATGACATTCCATGTGGGGATCATAAGGCAGGTTTTATCATAGAGCTGGATACACATGCATACTATGGAGAAACGATTGAATCCCTCAGTCGCAAAAATAAAAAATTGAGAATAATCTCCAAGTCCTTGAGTGAAAACCACCTTGTGGCACTCTCTGACTCTGAAAAAGTAAAAAGAAAGGATGCATCCAATGGTGAAAACCTCTCTGAGGCGCCTGAGGATGGGGGATTCAATCTTCCTCTTACAGCTATACACCAAGAAAAGTCAGCTATGCTAGCAGAAAAGTGCAACCCCATCAATCTGGGAACACAAGAAACTCCTCATATTACATTCTACGCTGAGTCATTATTATGCAAAGAACAAGAGGAGTTGGCTACCTTCTTAAAGGAAAGGAAGATAAATTTTGCGTGGACCTATGCTGATATGCCAGGATTGGATCCAGAGGTAGTGGTTCATCACTTGGCAGTCTATCCTAAAGCTAAACCTGTGAGACAGAAGCTTCGCAAAATGCATCCTCAAATTGCTTTGTTAGTCAAAATGGAGCTCAAAAAGCTATTAGATGTGGGATTCATTCGACCAATTGATTATCCAGAATGGGTATCGAACTTGGTACCCGTATCAAAGCCTGACGGAGCCATAAGAATCTGTACGGATTTCAGAGATTTGAACAAAGCATGTCCCAAGGATGATTTCCCGCTCCCCAACATCGACATGATTGTAGACATGACCGCAGGGCACGAGATGCTATCACTTATGGATGGATTTTCAGGATACAACCAGATTATGATAGCAAAAGAAGATCAACACAAGACGGCTTTCACTTGCCCATGGGGAACATACTGCTGGAACGTAATGCCATTCGGCTTAAAGAACGCCGGGGCCACATACCAAAGGGCCATGACACTAATATTCCATGACATGATCCACAAAACAGTTGAGGACTATGTTGATGACATCCTGGGAAAATCCAAAAAGAAGGAGGATCATATATCGGTCTTGAGTGCTATCTTTGACAGACTAGAAGAATACAAGGTTCGTTTGAATCCCAAGAAGTGTGTCTTTGGCGTACAATCAGGAAAGTTGTTGGGTTACATAGTGTCAATGAGAGGCATTGAGATTGATCCGGCAAAGGTGAAAGCAATACTTGAAATGGAAGCTCCTAGGACATTGAAACAACTGAGAGGTCTCCAAGGCAGGCTTCAGTCAATTCGCAGGTTCATAGCACAATTAGCAGACAAACAAATCCCTTACTCTCACCTACTCCACAAGGGGGTAACGTACAAATGGGATGACAAATGTGAACAAGCCTTCAACAAAATCAAGGAATATCTGTTAACACCTCCAGTACTAAGGCCTCCAATTCAGAACAAACCATTGATCCTTTATATCTCAGCAACTGCAGCAGCCCTTGGTGCTCTCCTAGCACAACATGATGAAAATGGAATAGAAAGAGCCATCTACTACATCAGCCGTACAATGGTGGGCCATGAGTTAAACTATACATTCATTGAAAAAGCTTGCCTAGCAGTGGTGTTTGCATCCCAAAAATTCAGACACTACATGTTGGCACACAAGATCAAACTCATAGCTAAAATTGATCCCTTAAAGTATCTTCTTTCAAAGGCAATGCTTACAGGAAGAATGGCTAAGTGGGTAATGATATTATCAGAATATGACATTGAGTATGTGGAGCGCAAGGCAATCAAGGGACAGGTCATTGCAGACCAACTGGCAGATGCACCTATCTATGCGGAGAGCCCACTTGTTTCAGAATTTCCAGATGAATCCATTTTCAACATTGACATAGCTACTCATTGGAAACTATACTTTGATGGCTCCTACACACAACATGGGTCCGGAGCTGGTATCTTCTTCATCACTCCACAAGGGGATTGTATACCAAGATCATACAAACTAGCATTCCCTTGTACCAACAACATTGCAGAATACGAGGCTTTAACTATAGGTCTCAGGATAGCAGTACAGTGGAACATTATGGCATTGAAGGTATATGGAGATTCACAGCTTATCATAAATCAAGTGAACAATGAGTACCAAACAAAGGATGATAAGCTAACTCCATACAAAAGGCTGGTGGAAAATCTCAAGGAATATTTTGTTGACATCACATTTGAGCAAGTACCAAGAACCAACAACAGAGCAGCAGACGCAATGGCAACTATTGGATCACTCTTAGAGATCCCTCAAAATGTTCCGAAATACGACTTCTTGGTAGAGCAGCTTCTCGTACCAGCATTCAAGGTACCAGAGTCAGAATTTGTGGCGAAATCGTTGGTCCAAATGATCAGTGGTACCAAGACATTTACACATACCTTAGGATAGGTATCATTCCCGCCGATTTGCGTTCAAGCCTTAGACGAACCTTTATCAAGAAAGCATCTCGTTTTGTCATTTTAGGAGAAACCCTTTATCGTAGAAGCATAGAAGGAACCTTACTAAGATGTCTTAACCCTGAGGAGGCTTCGCTGCCTTAACTGAGGTGCACAACGGCATCTGTGGTTCTCATTCGAGTGGCATGACCTTGTCTAAGAAATTGCTGAGGAGTGGATATTACTGGCCTACCATGGACAGAGAGGCACATGAATATGTCAAGAAGTGTCTACAGTGTCAGCAACACGGGGACCTCATCCATGCTCCAGCTCAAGAGCTTCATCCAATCATCACACCATGGCCCTTTTCACAGTGGGGACTCGATCTCATTGGGAAAATCACACCCACCTCATCCAACGGCCACAAATTCATTATAACTGCAACTGAGTACTTCACCAAGTGGGTTGAAGCCATACCTATGACCTACATAACAGGAAAGCAGATCTCAAAGTTCATCCTGAACTATCTCATATGCCGCTATGGTGTTCCACAGGCTATTATCTCAGATAATGGGACACCATTCAAAAATCAGGAAGTCCGTGACCTATGTGATAAATTCAAAATCCAACATCGCTTTTCCACCCCATACTATCCCCAAAGGCAATAACGCCGCTGTGGCTACAAATAAACCATATCCTCAAAATCCTTAAAACAAATAATGACGCTAGGTCGTGGATCGCATTTGCGCTTCATCCTGCCCTTTGGGCTTACCGAACCAGCATCCGCACACCCACGGGTGCCACACCATTTTCCTTGGTCTACGGATCAGAGGCCATCTTGCCCATTGAGATCGAGTTACCATCCCTCAGAGTATCATTGCAAAACCTCATCACGGACGAGGAGTATTGAGTTTCAAAACTGAACGAGCTAGAACTATTGGATGAGTGACATCTGGATGCTTTAAACCATCTGCAAGTGTATCAGAATAGACTCAAAAGGAGCTACAACAAGAAAATCAGAAGCAAAACTTTCCAAGTCAGAGAATTGGTGCTAAAAGAGAATCAGAAGAATGTCTTTAACCCAAATGGCAAGGGTAAGTTTGAACCCAACTGGCTGGGACCCTTTGTCATCATAGCAAGCTACAAATCAGGGGCATATCAATTATCAACACCCAAAGGGGAACCCCTACAAGAGCCAATGAATAGCTCCCATCTCAAAAAAATTTATGCCTAAATCTTCGGGCTGCAGAACCAAAAATCCAAAATCATAAAAGTCCCGGTGTTTCGTTATTTCCAGCTAAAACTCGCAACAAAGGCCTTGGTGACAAATGTAAAAATCAAAACTGTAATAGAAAAACAAAGAAAGAGAAAAAATCGTCCTCTAGTGAAAACCACTTTGGTGGCACTTTGGGCAAGTACCTTGGTGAAAACCTGGTAAACAGGCACCTTGTGTAAATAAGCACTCTCCATCCATCTTGGTCTCCGTGACTTGCTTTGCATCATTCACTCACCCATTGCATATCATCGCATTTCACCCTTCCATCTGCATCTGCACCATAGCTTGGTCTTGCATTTGTGTCATGATTCCTCCTAGAGCTACTTGGCCCACTTAAAAGGTCAGTTTGTCCTGCCTATATCGGAGTAGTCTATAGCTTCACACTGGGGGCATGTTCTCATCGGATCGGATTCGTGTATAATCTTAAAATCCTCAAAACAGAAAATCCAAAAACATCGTAAAATCGTAGTAAATCCAAAACATTCAAAACATTTCAAAATCCAAAAACAAGCACGCCTTGTCAACTAATGCCATCTCCGAGTTTCTGAACGAGGGCAAGGTTGATCTTTGATCATCCCTCGACATTTAGGTCAGTCCTCATAGGAGTCGCCGCTAACCGGACATTTATCGCGTATATCTTCATCTGCACCATCAAGTCAACTGGTCTCTCAAGGCGGTATAATCGAGGGCAAGGCTAATCTATCGTATAAGCCCCCGAGGCCCCTAGGATAGGTCTTTAGGTTAGTCTCTTGGTCAAAATCTCGTAAAATCCCAAAAACATTGGAAAAATCAAAAATCAAAACATTTGTAAAACCTCGAAAAATTACCAAAAACAGCCTCAAAACATTGCAAAATTCCAAAACATCCAAATACTTGAAAAAAATCCATCCACCTCATCTCGCTTACACTCGCAATAATCAATCATCCATAATAAATCGTCATCACCCTCAACCTTTGGTAAAACAGTCCGAAACAAGTCTAGCAGTCAAACGTGAAAACCTAAACTGTCAAAATCTCAAGTATAGGTCTGTCGGCAAGCAAGTTGGTCAACTCTTTTCTTATCAATGGCATGTAAATCATAAATCAATTTCATCATCATTTGATACAAAGCATTTCCTAGGATCCGTTCCGACAATGGGCACTTTTATCAAATCAACCAATTTGGGTAAACAAAATGACGTGTCATTAACATGTCCTAGGATCCATTCCGACAATGGACATTATCTTTTGGCAATAAGTTTTGGCTCCCATCTTTTGAAACACATCCCTCTGGCTGAAGGTATGAAGAACATTGGCTTGCTTGTATACTTGATCTTTTCTTTTGATTTATCATATTGCGCTCATTCCAAGGACCTCTCGATGATATCCGAACAAAGGATTTAGAGAGAAAGGAATGGGGCAACGATCATTATTATTTTGTCTGCTATGCTTGTTGGACGTTCTTGTAAAATAACTTGGCGAATACTTGCTTTGTTAGATATGTATGGAGGATGTTTCAGATAGCTTGTTGACTATTGCATTGATTGGTTATACCTTTCCGTGTTTTGGTCCGAGATGTTTGAGACTTCTAAAGTGCATCCTAGCAAGGTTTCTGTATGTCAAGTGTGAACAAGATTACTCCTATCTATTTGTCGAGTCAAAGTCCATCACACTAAGTACCACACCATCCTGGTCCTTTATACCTTGATGCATCGTACTTAGGTGTGTTATCAAAAATAAAGTAAGTGATCCTTTGAAAATCCCAATCCTTGATAAGCAAATCATCCATCTATCATCATCTTTTTTTTATCATCATCATCTTTTATTATCATCATCGTCTCTAATAAAGTCTCGACCAATCATGGACTTGTTGGATCCTCTTGTCATCATCTCATTTCCGTCATGCATCCATCATGCATCCATCCTGCATCTGCAAACCATCAATATATTGCATACCACATATCAATCATATCATACATCATAGGAAACATTGATCATTTCACATGCATTGCATATCATCATCATAATATAGATCTGTTAGTCTAAGCATATCATAAATCATCTATTGCATAATCACAACATATCACATCATCAATTCATCCATCCTATATCATATCATCATTTAAGTTGTCTAGGGATAATATAGATTGTTATTCTAAGCATCTTGAAATCATCTCATTTGCATCAGCTATCCATATCATCCACTGTGTCCTATCGCAGATCGAATTCTCAAATCAAATCTTTTCGGGCTGACTTCCTCGAGGGGGCAATGTACTGTTGTACTTTTCCTGCTGGCATCCAAAATCCAGTAAATTTTTAAAATTATCATGGTGCTTTTCAGTTCTTTTGAACCAAATTAATGTGCTATTATTGTCAAAGAGGGGTGCAGATATGCACCATACATGTATGCATTCGATCAGATTCGGTCAAATTAGCTCTTACATTAGGCAAATTCATCACTTTCATCCATTCATTAAATAAGTTCATTTATCAAATAAATCCTTATCATTCAACCTTCATCCTGCATTATCCATTTAATTAAAAAAATCAAAAAGCCATTTAAATCAAATCTTAAATCATTTTCCATCCTTTTCTGATTTCAATAAATCAATTACCAAAGTCCAAAATGTCAACTCATCTAATCAGCATTAATCAGCATAACCATCATCTAATCCTAATCTAATGCTAATCACATCCCACTTGCATTATCTAGACCTAGCCACTTGCACAATAAATCAATTTTATTGATTTATTAAAACACTCATTTTCCCTCAACATGACAAGTCAAACAAGGCATTTATTGCTCTTCTTTCTTGTCCCCCTCTCAAAATTTATTGCAAATTTGAATTCAAAATTTCCCCCTCTTGGGCACTCTTCCCAAATCTTGCACATACATCAACTAATCACATGATGACAAGTGTCCTTATCTCATTGGCAGAATCTTAATCCCACATTGGTCCATCTTCAACACTTGGCATTTTGAAAATCTTTAAATAGGTGCTTCATCCTCAAGCAAATCCTTCACAATCTTATGCAAGGTTACTCTCTTCATTTGAGATTTGATCTTGTTCATCATCCACTCCATCATCTCCATTTGCATTTTATCATTTTGAGCTTTGATCAAGGATTGGGAAAGGGTCACTAGCACATGTGACACCAATCCAACTATGGAATAGGTAATTTGGTTTTGTTTTCATAATGCTTTGGTCTTTCTAGTATCATTTGTTGCATTTGGAAGCATTCCTAAGGTATTTCATAGAGGCAATTTTAATAGAGTTTGCATAACACTAACCCATGTTTGAAGTGTAGTTTGTTTGCAGATTTTAAAATGATGCCTACAGTAACCATGTTGGGAAAATTTCATGTATAAAAAGGGGGGAGTTTAGGATTTTGGTAACCAAGTGGTGACTTATGAGAGAATTCTTTTGGAGAATTGTGATGAGATTTTCCCTTGTGATAGTGAATTGTTCATCTTTGTACATTGGGAGCTTGAATTCAAGCTTGATGTACTTGAAGAAGGAGGAATTTTTTGTAATTCATTATCAAGGAGACATGAGGAGAATCTATAATAGTTGAAACCTTGTAAACCATTTTCTAGAGCATAATCAAGGATTGGTCACTCTATTGGAGAGGGACCCGGAGATGTAGTTGTTTGGTGAACTCCATTATTATCTTGCTTATTACCTTTTCTCTTCTATCTCTCTTCTATTTTGTCCATCAATTTATTATTACTATGTTCACTTAAGCATTTCAATTACGTTATTATGTTTTAAGACTTTCAAATTAAGCATTGTAAATGTTAAGCATTCACTTAGCAATTGCCATAGATCCTAATAATAGATCAAGTTTAGATGTGGTGATCAAATGTGCTTAGAGTTGTTATATCTAGAGTTTTAGGTTTTGGATCATGCAACAATGGAAGTTATATTTGATAGTATGTTGCATGTGAAGAAGGTTGTTTAGGAGAAATGGAATTGCTCCACATTTCTCTACATTGAGGTTTCTTGTCTTGTAGATTTGGGAATGTGCTCACATTTCTTATATCTATCTTTACTTGGAGTGTTGTGTGTTCAATTGTTCTACAAGGTTGGTTGGTGAGTTGTATGTTTGTGACAGTGTGGATGGTTGCACAGGATGATGGTATTTTTCAATTTCAGGTGGTTGCAGTTGTGTTGCTAAATATTATGATGGTGTTGGAATATTCTTGGATGTTTTGGAGTGTTCTTATGTGATCCACATGGTGTTTATGGACTTGGAGAAGCATGCATGTGGTTTTTGTTGGCATATGGTTGTCATTTATGTTAAATGGAGATTATTGGCATAATGGTGTCATTGAAGGCCAAAGAAGATTTGTGCAATATCATACAAAAGAGGTGTAGAAGACTTAATCAAAATTTTGCTAAGTTAGCAGATTTCAGAGTTCGGGCTTCAGGCTTATGGCTTATCAAATTCCTTAGTTTATTTTAGTAAGATTCATACATTGATTGTCGATCTTATCACCTATCAAATACCTTGAAAAATACTTAGAAGTTTTGCAATAAATTAGGCATTGGTCTTCTAGCTTATTGCTTTTTTAATACATTTGAAAAAGACTTAAAAGCATTGAAGGTTGTCGATAATTGGACTTCAGTGTGTCATCGTAACCTTTACTTATGAAGTCTATGGTATCGGGTATTGAGAAACCTTGAACCCTGACCCGCAAAAGGATTTCACTCTTCATTTCTTAGCATTATGATTGATGGTTTGGAATGCAGGATAAGGGATCTCTAATCCCTGAAACCTAATAGGAAAGAAAATTTTAAAAATTTCTTACTCTAAAGGAATTCACGAAAAACTGGAGTGGTGGTTGTGTTTGAAAAATCTGCATGAGTAAGGAATTTGTGAAAATGGTAAATTTAAGTAATCTACATGAGAAAGGATTAAAATTGAAGTGATGGTGTTTTCGGGTAATCTGCATGTGCATGGAATTAGTGAAGATGGTGATTTTGGGTAATCTATGTGGTATTGAAACCCTTGAGAATAGTGATTTCAGAGAATCCCCACTCCTTTGGATTCTAAAAAAAGGGAAAATGCATGATGATGAAAAAAGAACAAGGTTCAGAAAATTCGAACTAGTTTAGATTCTGCGAAAGGGAAAATTTCACGATGATGAAAAAACTATGGGCTAGTAGGATTATGACATGGTATTTGTGGGTGAATAAGAGGCAAAAACGTGGCACATTCTTATTGGTTGATTTCACATCTTCATTGTGAATAGACATGTGATTTTTGGTTGGCGACTATAAAATGTTTTAAAGTGTGATTTAACCCTAATCCTACGGTGGATATTAAAAGAAAATCTTAATCGATCGATGGTAGTTTTTAAAT
This sequence comes from Sequoia sempervirens, assembly GCA_007258455.2. NCBI lineage: Eukaryota > Viridiplantae > Streptophyta > Pinopsida > Cupressales > Cupressaceae > Sequoia > Sequoia sempervirens. Next base: position 39,136 of record VDFB02360378.1, read on the forward strand.
GAAAAAATGTGGGTTGAAGGTGTGAATACAAAAGTCAATGGTGTGTATGTACAGGTGAATGGCACGATTCCATATGAAGGCGAACAGGGTTTTGATTCTATGGTGGAATAAATGATTGGAGATTTTTGCATTGATAACTAGGTAACTGTCCAACAAAGATCTTATTGTTTATTAGATGAAATTGACAATACTAAGGAAAGGAAATCATAGATATTGTATATGGATCCATTGCATAGAAAAATCATTAAATGGTATTAAAACCCTAGGTTTGTTTTAATCAAGAATGGAATGTACATTGAATTTGGACAAGGGTTTTTGTATGTTTGAGATAGCTTTTCTGTGAAGATAGAAAATGTTATAAAAGAGTAGACCAAAAATGAAGATTGTTGGTTTTTAAAAGAGGGTTGTAGAGTTAGAGAGTGAAGTGTGTAAGTGAGTTGTTGAGTTAGTTTGATAGAGTATTGAATGAATATTTGAAGTTGACCATAGTTGAAGGAGAGTGAGCAGAGAAAGATAAGTGTGCTACAAAAATTATGTACTAAATGTATTGATACATTATCACATTATGCAGAACCAATTTTATGCATATATGAGATTTTAATGTTGTAGAGGTTGTTGCCTTATTTGTACTAAGTTGATGCTCAAAATGGGATATTTGTGTCTCCTTAGGGCTGGTGCCCTTAAACGTTGTAACAAAAGATTTATTTGTGACACTGGATTTGAGCAGTAGACTCAAGCAACTTTTGTCACCATGGTTTTTCCCATATTGGATTTTCCACATATATATGGTGTTGTGTGTTGATCTTTCATGTTTTAATTTGGACATTTATATTTAAGGCTTGTATCTACACTTAGGATAAGAAGATTAAATTTTTAGTATCTACTGATTCACCCCCCCTCTCAGTAGATTGTTGTGTTCCAAGAATTGGTATTAGAGCCCTAGGTTCCCTAGGAAAATCTTAATCAACTCGGGTAGATCATTGGATTTGTGAACACAATGGCTAGTCAAGAAGGTTCTTCTACCAACAAGGCACCTCGATTTGATGGAACATATTATTCCTTTTGGAGCTCATTGATGAAGAGATATTTTGGATCTTTAGGGTTTGATGTGTGGATGTCTATTGTGAATGGATACAAACCACCAACCATACCTTATACTGATGTTGTAGGAAAAAAGGACTACGAGAACAATGAAAAAGTATGGTTTTCCATTATGAATAGTTTGTCTAAATCTATGCATAGCAAGGTTATGTATTGTAAGAATGCAAAGGATGTATGAGATACATTAGAAAAGATCTATGAAGGAGATGCCAAGGTAAAATTGGAAAAGCTTCAAGTACTAAGAGCTAGATTTGAAGGCCTAAAGATGACAGAAGAAGAGAAGATTTCAGACTATCTTCTAAGAGTCACTGATATAGTGAACTATATTAAAGGATATAGAGAAGAAGTGAAAGAATATTTCATTGTACTAAAATTCCTAAGGTCAATGTGAATAATAGGGGAATGGGTGCTTTATGGCCTAGGTCATATAACACCACTCTTCTCCAATTATCATTCAAGAATGCCCTAGGATCCCAAATTGGATTGAATATCAACACAAAGGTGAGTCAATTCTCAACAAGGAAGACCTAGGGGGGACCTTTAGGCTTTGAAGGGTTCACCACCAAGCAAAATATTGGAAAAGACAACTTGAAATTCAACTAAAAAAAACTACTAATGCAAGCCAAATGATGGATGCAAATGACAAAATTAAGTAACAACAAGTTAGGATGTATGTACTTGGGAAGTAAGGAAATGTAATGAGGATTCTAGAAATGTAAAAATGTTGTCAAAATATGCTAAGGAGGACTAAGATGCCCTTATTGTTGTCTTAGTCCCGCTACTACTTTTCAAGGGAAATGAAAAATATTTGGATGTTGGAACATAATATGAAAGAATCTCTACAAAATGCTCTTGGGAGGACTAAGATTCCTTTATTATTGTCTTGGTCTTGATCTAAATTTCTGAAATCTCTGAATGTGATCTTGAGGCTCAATGTCTGCACTTCCTTCTTCTCAGATCTCAGGTTTTGAAACTTCCAGATATGACCTGTAAGCGAGTCTCCATGAAGATGAAAACTTTGCAATGCAACTTTGCAACTTTGCACTTCAAATGATCTTCAAGCCTTCAACCTAAATCTGCAAACACAAACATGCAAGAGAGGAAAAACTTTTTTATTGTTAGTAAATGGGGGTTTGCCTTGCTCAAACCCCTTGTTGGTAATTAAACCTTGGAATGAAATAGAATAATGAAGGGAAATGATGAATGAACAAAATACTATGTTGCAACTCACCAAACCCTTGTTATGAAATCTGAAAACTTGTGTGAGGTGGCTAGTTTGAATGTAGATCTTGACTTGAATGAATGCTTGATAGATCTTGACTTGAATTTATTGCTTGAATCAAAACCCTTCATCACAAATGTTAGCTCAAAAACATACATGATGCAAGAATATCTTTGACATGATGCTTGAATCTTGATGGCTCCAAATGCTTGATGAATTGCTCTTGAATGCTCTTGTGAACTCAAACTTGATATTAGGAATGCTCTCACAAAAGTCTTGTATCACTTATAAACTTGCTAGGAGAAAATGAGTGAAATAACCTTGTATTTATACTTATCCATTCTCAATATCCTGAAATTACACCACACCAAATCGACATATGAAATAATTAATTAAAGGAGGTTAAATCTCGCCAAGATTTGAAATTAAATCTCAAAAATAACTTGAGGGGGACTAAGACAACCTAGGTGGAGTCTTAGTCCCGAGGCATGAAAGTCAGGGCATATAATCCAAAAAGGGTTCCACTTAAGGTGCATTTGAAATCATGGTCCCAAGACCTTTGGAGGAAAAAGACGCCCTAAGTGGCATCGTACTCCTAGTCCAAAAATCAGGGACACAGCCAAAATCATTAAATTATCATTTATCCTTTGATGTTTGTTGGGATTAGCCATGAAATATATAATTTATTAGGCTTATGGATGAAAAATAGGACCAATTAAGACATAAATAAGGATAAACAAAGCAAGGCGGGCCCAAACAAGTGTGAAAATGCAATGGTATGCATTTTTCCTACACTACACAATGACAACCAGATATGATTCTAAGATTTTTGCAATAAAGGAAGGAACAAAAATAGATAAACTCACTCTTAATTTGAGTTGCATGGTATATTAATTGCATATGAAATGGGGATGGGAGATGCTGAACCATCAAGGAAGGAAGCTGCTTTCAAGGTTACCAACAAAGAGAAGGAAGTAATTCCTAAGAAAGACAAGGCTAAGAACATAACATTTGGGAATGATGAGACTGATGAAGAAGAGGAAAATTTCACTAGGAAACTAAGAAGAGGATTTGGAAAGTAAAAAGGTAATTTTCTCTTTAAATGCTTTGAATGTGGAAAATTTGGTCATTTTGCTGCTAAATGTCCTTATAATAAGAAAGGAAATTCTAAGCAAGAGGTAGAAATTAAAGTGAAGAAAACAAAAAGAAAAGTATGCATACCCAAGAGGATAGTGATGTATTTGATTATTGCAGTAGCTCAAATGATGAAAAAAATTATGCTTTTATTGTAAAAGAAAATGAATTTATTTGATGGAAAAAGAGTCTAAGGGAAAAAAGGATGGAAAAGTTGTAGACCTTGGTGAAGATGGTGAAGGAGAGGTTAACTTGGAAGGAGAACTTATATGTGCCCTAGATGAGATATATGATCTCAAAGATGAGAATAAACATTTGAAAAAGGAGAACTTAAAGCAGAAGAAACTTGCACGAAAGGAATTGAAAAAAATAAGCAAGGATCTTGAGGGATCAAATTAGATGGTAGTAGGTGTTAAACGGGTATAGGACAACTAAGACGAGGGGTGAATCAGTTGTCACACAAGTTTAAACTTAAAACTTTATCACTTATCAAATTTTCAACCACACTATTTTATTATTAAATATGAGAATGAAAAACAGATAACAAAAATTAAATCAACACAATGAACACCATATTTTTATGTGGAAAACCCAATAAAGGAAAAACCACAGTGAGGGTTAACCCACAATATATAGTATTTTAAAAGGGAGGCTCACTGCCAAAAGGACTCGTTGTCCAAGTACAAAGGCTCACTGCCTACAAAAAGGAATCACTGTCCAAGTAAAAAGGCTCACTACCTACAAAAGGGCTCACTATCCAACAAGAGGCTCACTATCTATAGAAAAATTATACAAAAGAGAGTAAGGCTTTACATCCCAAAAATGAACTGGAAAGATGCACCTAACATGTGTTGATACAGTTTCAGATATGCTCACAGTTGCTGCCTTTCTAATCACACTTTCACATTCATTACCTCTTCACTATTTCCTCTGTCACTTTCCTACAGACTCACTATACATATTTGCACACACCCATTCACACTTACTCACTCTCCCAAATTGTTCACCATATATATATATATATATGTTTGATCTCCATCACAGACACTAATTAGATCGGCTTCAAAAAGTATTTTCAAAATGATTTAACTGTTGTTATGTTGGCTCCAATAGTTCACAAAATATTTCTAAACACACAAAAAAATCTTTAGCACATTTCATCATGTCGGCTCAGACCAAGAAATAGGTTGCACATAAGTTTTCACATCAAATCAAAATTAACTTAACAAGTCGGCCAAAAATAATCTTCAATGCAGCAAGGCAACAATCAATCTATTGGTTGCTACTACATTGTATGAGCACCAGAGCACAAAATAAGTCTATCATGCATGCCTTTAACATCCATCAGTAGTTTCCCAAAACTGTAACCAAAGATTATCATCCATGGAGAAGTGCAGACTAGAATACCGGATAGGCAACCAAAAATATCGAACCAGCCACCAGAGAGGATAAGAACCAGTATAAGAGTACTAGACCCGACTTCTAGCATACTACCAACATGGTGACATCAATGAAAATAAATAGATAACTTTACTCATTTTTCCAACAATCTCCCCCTTTGTCATTGATGGAAACATGTGAAGAAAAAAAAAACTCTCTCCATTATCTCCAACACTCTCCATTCCAACTCTCTCCCCCTTTGAAATCAATGGAAAAGGGTGTCAAAAACGAGTGCAAACATGGTGACATCAAAATTTCAAAAATATTTCCAAAAACTTCAAAAACTTCCAACAATCTAGATCATTTAAGCAAGAAGAAATTAAGTGAAGATGACACTCAACCTTCTTATACCTTTCTTTGAGAACTAGATACAACTTCTTCCAGTTAAAAACAATAGAATCCAATTTTTTGCATGTACTTTTCAATAATCCCAATGGAGTAAAAGAGGGTGACCAACCTACATCAGAACATTGTTTCTCAATATCTTTAGCATCAACAAGAATTCTAGAAAGATGCTCTAACCGGACTTCAGCAATTTCTTTAAGAAGCCAGAAGGTCTTTGTCACATCATCTCTCTATCTTTGTGTAATGATTAGTTCAGCCTGAAGTTCACCAACTCTTATCCTTTTTTTCCCTTCTTTATCTTCAAATATTTCAAATTTCTTTCCAATCTCAGTCACCTCGACTTCAATTGCTTCAATTTTTCTTTTGAATTTGTCTACAGCAGTAGGCCACCAAAGACAATACTTGTAAACATCTAAAATTTCTTTAACACACTTCTTAGTTTCTACAATCAATCTAGACAATCTCTACATAGCATTTTTACATATTCTTTCAACCAAGATTCTCATCTTATGTCCTTCCAAACCTTGAAGCAACATCCTTTCTTCAACAATCTCAATCAGATTCTTTGGAAAGAAATTAGAAATAGTAGATACTTCAATACCTTTCCGAAGTAGATAATCCACTAGCACATCATCAATTTTTAGTCTGTCAATACGCGAGGTAGTATCCCATAATTCACCAATCTTCTTCATTTTTCCTCCAACTATCATAGACTGGATATCATCAAGATTAGGGGATTCAATACTAGTCAACAATTTTTTCTCCTTCCCATCTAAAATATCAATGATGTCTTTAGCCATTTCCTGTCTCTTTTTCAATTCCAGAGGAGAATCACTAATAACAACTTCCAATTCTCTTTCCTAGATGGAGAGCCTACTTCAAATTGACTTAATGCAAATATACCAGAGCAAGGGTTTGCTCCCAAGGATGATAAATACAATCTGCACATATTTTCATTATCTTCCAAAGGCTTTAGATGTCTGTAAATTTATTTTATAATAGGGATACTAGATTCCCACACCACATTATCTTTTCCTAGTAGAGAATTCAAAAAGTAAAATACCAGGCATACTAGCAAGGATCTGAAATGAAATGAATAATTCTCAACCAATGACATTCAAATATTTTCAAGCAAATTCTCAAGTAACAAGCTACGTAATTCAAATTGTCTATTCTCCTTAACCATCATGTGGGCAATGTGTACGACAATAGCCAAAGTTGAGCTTTCACGATTCTTGAAATAAATTTTGTATGAGATACCATATGCAACATACCTAACAGTTGAGTGAGCAAGTGTATCAATCAACAATGCTCTCTGATATCTGCCAATGCTAGTTAACTCCACCACATCTTTATATTTCACAGTTTTCTTTCCAAGAAGTTCTCCAACACTACATAATCCAGTGACCACTTCAATTGTTTCCTTCGAGATCAAGTAGGGTTTGTCCAAAATAATGTTTCCATCCTTAAGATAGTTCAATAAGAATAGGATAACTTCCTTAGCTAAAACCTACATAAATTCACTCCACAAATCCATCCCTAGGGTTTTTATATTCTATAATCCAATTTTGCTCAACCCTAGTTCAATTTCCTTCATTTTCCTATGATTGTATTCTTCTACTTCAACCCTTTTCAGCTTCAGAGAAGTGTCATCACACAAGCCACTGTCCATTGCTTAGCTTTCTTGAAATTTGGCAATACTTCTTCATTTTTCTTCTTTCCTTATGCAAACAGAGAGAGGGTTTCCAGATTACCTGAATCAATCTTCAAATACTTCTCTTAGCATAGAAAATCTGGAAACCCTCTCTCTACTATCCTACTTTCCTTATGCAACTAGAGAGAGGGTTTCCAGATTAATTGATTGCAAACATTTTCTAGAAAGAGAGCCAAAAAACTATTTTATCCTACTTTTGCAATCAGTTGCTCTATGACCATATTTGTTACAACAAAAGAAAACACCATCAAAAGAGGGGTACCTTTGTGCATTAGGTTGTTTCACAGGATGTCATCTTGAAAAATTCCTTCTTTGCTTCCTCTTACCTTGATTCTTCTTCAAATCTTTAGTACATTCATCGGTATCAGCTCCTAAGCCACCTTTGTCTTTACATGGTTTCTATCCTGCAAGTAGTTCTTCAAGTTTACCGAAGCTAGATCTGAAATTATTTTCACAAAGTTTATCTTTCTTTAATTCCACTCCCAAATTTACTATCTCCTGCTCGAGTTTGGAAAATTCTTTAGACTTGTTCTACACCATTGTATTCAGACATTCTTCAATCCTCTTATTTTTTTGTACTATCGCTTTCAGTCAAATTATCTCTTGTTTTACTTCTCTGTGTATTTCCTTAAATTTCTTCAACTTTTTCTTCAATTTCCAAACACATTCATTTGCTTCATCAAGATTCTCTTTCAAATCTTTTTTTTCTCTTCCACTTTATCAAGATCTTCAAGAGCAGTCTGGAGTTCTCCTTTGTCATTCATTATATCCATCTTCAGGATCTCCCTCAAGCGATTAGAATTTACCAAAGGAACCAAGAGCTCTAATACCAATTGTTAAATAGGCACAGGACAACTGAGAGGGGGGTGAATTAGTTGTCACAAAAGTTCAAACTTAAAACTTTATCACTTATCAAATCTTCAACCACACTATTATGTTATTAAATATGAGCATGAAACATAGATAAGAGAAATTAAATCAACACAATGAGCACCATATTTTTATGTGGAAAACCCAATAAGGGAAAAACCACTACGAGGGTTAACTCACAATATATAGTGTTTTAAAAGAGAGGCTCACTACCTAAATAAGGACTCACTGTCCAAGTACAAAGGTTCACTGCCTACAAAGAGGATTCACTTCCTACAAAAAGGACTCACTATCCAACAAGAGGCTCACTTCCTACAAAAAAATTATACAAAATAGAGTAAGACTTTACAGCCCAAAAATGAACTAGAAAGATGCACCTAACATGTGTTGATACAGTTCCAGATATGCTCACAGTTGTTACCTTTCTGATCAAACTTTCACATTCATTACCTCTTCATGTTGAATCTTAGTTGTGTTTACAGTTTGTCCTTGATGACAAAATCTCTTTCAGTTTGCTCTCATTGATAATCTGTCTCAAGATGGTTCTCCTTGCACATCACAAGTTTTGGATGTTTCTCTTTTGGGCTTACACATATTGGCATGAGTATGGCAGGGTCTCCCCAATCCACTTTGAAATGTCTGAGTTGCCTATCGGCAAGACATTTCCGATATTATGTCGATTGAATTTAACATTCTGGCAGCTTTTGGCGTGACATTGTTCATGGTCTTGGTGACAGAAGAAAAATCTTTATCAGCATGAGTTTGGCCATCGGGATGAGGTATTAGCAATTTTATTATGTCTCCTTGATCCGCTTCAGAATGAGCATATCGGCAAAGGAAATCATCCTCGGGGTAATGTCATAGCGAGTCTTTCTTGTCTTACCGACTTGTGCTCAAAAGGTTTTATCTATTTTTTTGAGAAGAGTCTCACCGAACAACTCTTTGAGTACTTCGGCCAAACTAAGTGGTATCGGGCTGAGGTCTTGGCGATTTCACTTGGTCTCACCGACTAATGCATGTGGAAGTCTATCGGTAGGAGTGTTGTTTTCGGTATGTAGTATCTCTGAAGACATAGTGTCACACCGACCGCCGTTGGACAATTTCTTTCAGCAGGACATTCTGGAAGTCTCGGCGAACAGGTGTGAATTTGGGGTGTTTCGGTATGACTAAAACGATCTACAAGATGTCTCCCTGATGGTTTGAAGTTACAGCGACATGTATTGTATAGTTGGTCTCATCGACAAGAAAAACCATGTGTCACAGCGACTAATGTGTATCATGTGGAATTTCGGTGAAATGTGGGGCAATCTCTATAGCGTCTTCCTGACTATGCATTGTATTGCCAACTGCTGATGAACAAATACATTTCAGTAAGACTCATATGTTTTGATATAATGTCATAGCGAACCCATCAAGTCTTGGCGACTAAGTCTTGAGGGGCTTTCAGAGAGAGATTGGTATGTTAGAGAGACTCTCATAAGACAAAAGTGTGCATCGAAGAGAGAACCATTATGTTACAGTGACATCACACAAGGGGTTTCTATCAAAGGCTCATCGGTGTGAGATTGATATTGTCTTGGTGATCTAGGGTGAGCTCGGGATATTTTGGCAAAACAAGGGGTAGTCTATATAGCATTTCCCTGACTTCGTATTGTCTCAGCGACACGGGGTGAAAAGTGACTCTTGGCAAAACATTATGAAGTCTACAAGAGGTCTCACCGATATCGTTTGGTCACAGCAATAGTTAATGAAACTAAAGGAGATCTCGATGAAAGACTTGCTGATGTCTCAGCGAATGAATAATACTCTAAGGAAGCCTATCGATGAGACATGATGTTTTCATTATGTGTTCTTCCTGACTCTGATGGCTCACGGAAAAAGCAAATAAAGAAAAGGCTACAATGACAGTGAATGAAACAAAAGGGCATCTTAGTGAGAAAGTCTCTTATGTCTTAGCGAATGGTTAACAAAATCTCAAACTCTATGGCCGTTTATGGAAACTTCAAAATACAGTTGCAGGCTGACATCATTGATTGAATCGAATCTCAGAACCGTTACATGGTAGCATATTCATTGAGTTTCCTCTTTGAGCAATTGCGTTTTTGTTTTAATGGATTATTTGCAGCTCTCTGGATAAGCGTTACTATTGATTTTTGATCATCATCGATAGACTGTCAGTATTCAGCTTTATATTCAAAAATCAGCAAGAGAATCTGAAGATCTGGTGAAAAACATTTTGAAGATTTCTTCACAACTGACATACTTGAAATGTAATTAAATACCTGTGTTGAAAACTATAAGGGTTGTTGATTTTTTAATTCTGAGAGTATCATTCCTTATCTATATGGAAATGTATGAATGAACTCTGTAGAAAGATATGTGCTTAACTGAAAACAGAGAAATCCTCTGAGTCACTTTTATTGTTCAAAACATAATTTGAGGGGTTGGTACTCCTTGAGATGGGTGTCTCAAAATGAGGGGCTAGTGCTCCTTGAGTGGGTGCTCAAAAATCAGCCTATAAGGCATTGTGAACTTTTGTTTAAATACCCCAGGAGGGTTTTCCACTCGATAAAATATGGAGTCTTCTTGTTCTTCTGAGTTCCCTTTGCTTTACTATGTTGTTGATTATTTCAGTTCACTATTTGGTTATTACTTTTCTCAATTCTGTTTATGAATGATTACATTCAACTCATGAATGCATTAATCAGAGTATATTGAGATCTGATATGTGCTATAGTTTTTGAATTTATGAAAATTGGTCAAATCTATTATAACACTGATTCACCCCCCCTCTCAGTGTCATTTTAACTCCAGCACTTCACTATTTCCTCTGTCACTTTCCTACAGACTCACTGAACATATTCATACAAACCCATTCACACTTACTCACTCTCCCAAACTGTTCCCCATATACTTATATATATACCCGATCTCCATCACAGGCACTAATTTGGTCGGCTCCACAAACTATTTTCAAAATGATTTAACCATTGTTATGTCGGCTCCAATAGTTTACAAAATATTTCCAAACACACAAAAAAAATTTTAGCACATTTCATCATGTCAACTCAAACCAAGAAATAGGTCGCACATACATTTTCACATCGAATCAAAATTAACTTAACAAGTCGGCTAGGAATAATCTTCAATGCAACAAGGCTACAATTAATATGTTGGTTGCTACTACACTGCACAAGCACTAGAGCACAAAATAACTTGATCATGTATGCATTTAACATCCATCAGTAGTTTCCCAAAACTGCAACCAGAGATTATCATTTGCAAAAAAGTGTAGACTAGAATACCAGATAGGCAACCAAAAATACTAGACTAGCCACCAGAGAGGATAAGCACTGGTATAAGAGTACCGAACCCAACTGCCAACGTACTACCAACATGGTGACATCAATGACAACAAATATATAACTTTACTCATTTTTCCAACAGTAGGTAAGAAACTTCAAGTGGAGGGAGCCAAAAGAATGGAAGAAGTGATGAAATCAAAATTAAAATCTGAAATGGATAGATGCATGAAGCTTGAGGAAAAAATTATTGCTTTGAGAAAGGATTTGGAGAAAGCTAAGGAGAATATTGAAAGAGGATTGAAGCTAAAGGGTAGTTTTGAAATTTTGGATGAACTACTAAGTACACAAAAGCCAACTAACAAAGAAAAATCAGGCTTGGGATTGGAAAAATGACAGAGTTCCTTTGTTGATGCTTCTGGAAAATTATATGAATGATTTAGGGTAGGAGAAAAGTATAAATCTATCAAAGAAAGTGATTGCAAGAATAGAATTCTATTGCAAACAAGAAGGATAACCAATTTGCACTCCAAATCATTAGAAGACAAGGCAAAATTTTAGGACTGATGTTGATGGATTTACAAAGTGCATGATCCAAGGAGGCCAAGAAAAAGAATATCACCTCAACCAACTCAAGGAAATGCTATGATTAGGTATTCATCATACTTCTATGGTTATTGTTATACATGCAATCAATTTGGTCATAGAGCTAGAAAATGTAGAGTCATTCCTAGGAGGAGCACAAATTTTGTAATCAAGAATCCATTTGCTCCATTGATGGATATGAATATAGTCTATTACAACTGCAACAATTTTGGTCACATAGCGAGAAATTGTAGAACAAATCCAACAATCTACCAAATATAAAGATTGAGAAAAAGAAGGATTGCCTCCTAAGTCAAACAAAGAATTTGAAAACAAGGAGGAGAAGGTAGAAAAGATTGAAAATAAATCTAAGAAGGTGTGGAAGGAAAAAGAACAAATTTCCACGCAATCAATGATTTCTCAAACAATGTTGCATGCTAAAAATAAAAATTTATGGGTAATAGATAGTGGCTACTCCAAGCATATGACTGGAGACAAAAACAATTTCATCAAACTCAAGAAATAAAATGATGGATTTGTGAGTTTGGGTGACAATACAACAACCAAGATAGTTGGAAAAGGAATTTTGAGTCTAGATGGAAAAAATCCCACAAAGGATGTCTTGTATGTTGAAGGATTGAAGCAAATCTACAAAGCGTGAGTTAGATGTGTGACAATGGCTATAAAGTCACATTTGAATCTAAAGGGTGCAAAACTAGAAAGAATAGAAAAAAAATTGCACAAGGAGCATGAATTGATAGCAATCTTTATAATCTTTGTGAAGTGAAAGGTCAAAGTTGTTTGATAGGACAAGAAAATGAAAGCTAGTTGTGGCATAGAATATTAGGCAACATAAACTTTGATCATCTGGTAAAGGTAAGTTCAAGAGGTCTTGTAAGGCACATGCCTAGAATAAATAAGCCTACAAATTTTATATGCAAAGAATGTCAGTAGGGAAAGAAAACAAAGGCTAGTTTTTCAACCAAGGAATACTCAACCACTAAGCCATTGCAACTAGATCATACTGATTTATGTGTACCTACAAGGACAAGAGGTCTGAAAGGTGAAAGGTATTTCATGCTATTAGTTAATGACTACACAAGAATGACATGGGTGACATTTTTGAGAGATAAGCCACAAGCATTTGAAAGATTTAAGATATTCAGGAAAATGGTTGAAAAGGAGACAAGTAGAAGTATTAAATGCTTAAGGTCAAATAGAGGAGGAGAGTTCACATCATGTGAATTTGTTGAATACTATGAGGCACATGGAATCCAGAGATGGTTCTCGGCACCAAGAAACCCACAACAAAATGGAGTTGTAGAACATAAGAATAGAGTGGTGAAGGATATGGCTAGAACAATGTTAAATGAAGCTAGATTAGTTGATATGTATTAGAGAGAAGCAGTTCATACTATAGTATATATTCTAAACAAAATTCAAATCTGAGCACATAGTGATAGTACCCCCTATGAGTTGTGGTATGAAAGGCTTGCATCCATGAAGTACTTCAAAGTATTTAGAAGCAAGTGCTACATCAAAAAGAGAAGATGAGAATTTGGAAATCTTTGAATCAAGAAGTGATGAAGGAATATTTTTAGGATATTATACTCAAAGCAAAGCTTACAAGTGCTACAACATTAGGCTGAGCAAGAATGTGGAAAGTATGAATGTCAAAATTGATGAGAAAATTAAGCATAACAAACCCAATGAGAATAATTTAGATGATGAACCAGATTTTGATGAACCAACAACTAGTCATGAAGAAGAAGAATCAGAGGAAGTATAATTTGAGAAGGCATCTGCAAAGTATGTGCAGAATGATCACCCAATAGATCAGATAATTAGGGGAAAAAATGGAGTTCAGAATAGGAGAAGATTTGCAAAGAATAAAGAACAACTAAACTTTGCTCCCCTATCTCAGATTGAACCAAAAAGCTTCACTAAAGCCAACAAGGATGAGAGCTAGATAGAAGCCATGGAGGAAGAGTTAAATCAGATTGAGAAGAATAATACATGGGAATTGGTTCCTATACCCCCAAGTAAAAATGCAATTGGTACAAAATGGGTGTTTAGAAACAAACTCAATGAGGATGGATCCATTGTGAGGAATAAGGCAAGATTGGTGTGCACAAGTTGAAGGAATTGATTTTGAAGAAACATTTGCACTAGTAGCTATATTAGAAGCAATAAGATTGTTTCTTGCATTTTTCAGTATATAAAGGATTCAAAGTATATCAGATGGATGCTAAATCAACATTATTGAATGGAAACCTAGAAGAGGAAGTTTACATTGAATAGCTAGAAGGTTTTCAACTTTAGAATAAGAGGATTATGTGTACATATTGAGAAAGGCATTGCATGGTCTAAAACAAACCCCATGAGCATGGTATTCCAGGTTGAACCAATATCTTTAGCAACAAGGATTCAGAAAGGGATGTGCAAACATCAATTTGTATTTCAAATTAGAAGGTGAGCACATGATTATTGTTGTTGTTTATGTACATGACATAATATTTGGAAGTAGCAATGATAAAATGTGTCAAATATTTGCTACGCATATGCAAGATGAATTTGAAATGTCAATGTTAGGAGAGTTGTCATTTTTCCTTGGCTTACAAATTACACAAAGTGATAGAGGGATATTTATATCTGAAACCAAATATGATAAGAAAACATTCAAGAAGTTTGGAATGGAGGATAGTAGACCAGTCAGTACCCCCATGATAACTAGCTGCAAATTGAGAAAATAAAATGAATCCTAAGATACAAACCAAATGATGTATAGGTCAATGATTGGTATCTTGTTGTACTTAACTACATCGAGGTTTGATATTATTCAAGTATTATGTTTAGTTGCAAGGTTTCAAGCTGCACTAAAAGAGTCTCATGTCAACATAGTGAAGATAATTTTCAGATATATCAAAAGCACTATTGATTATGAGTTGTGGTATCCCAAGAGAAAATATTTTTCTTTCATAGCATACATAGATACTGATTGGGCAAGAAGTGTAGATGACAGGAAAAGCACCAATGGTGGAGCATTCTTTTAGGGAGACAAGTTGGTTTCCTAGATGAGAAAGAAGCAAGAATTAGTCACTCTTTCCA
>VDFB02360379.1:0-52588 GCA_007258455.2 Sequoia sempervirens
TGTGACCTTCTTAGGGTCTACCATCAACCCTTCCTTGCATATGATATGACCTAATAATGTGCCATAAGGTGCCTCAAAAATGTATCTCTTCAATTTAAGGGCCATTTTCATGATTTGAAATTTATTGAGCATTTGATCCTAAGTACTTGTATGTGGCCTTTGACCATTCCATAAATTGTACAGTCATCTAAATATACCTCTAAAAAATCATGGATAAAATCTTTAAAAGAATTAATCATGATCCTATTGAATATTGTAGGTGCATTCTTTATGACAAATGACATCACTGCATACATATAAGACCCCCATTCTATTGAAAATATTGTTTATGGTTGATTTTCTTCACTTATTATTACTTGGTGATATCCTAAAATCCTTATTTCTCTTGTCTTCTTTTTTTGGATTACCATAGGACTAATGTAATCTACATCTTCTACTAGTTTAATAATCTTAGCTTCCAACATTTTATCTATTTCTTCTTTGAATTTCTTCTTCATATCAAGGTTTAGTCAATAAGGTCTTTTCCTCACCAGTTTAACTCCTTTCAATTGTGTTTTCATAATTCTTTCTTCCTCCTTTATCCCCTTCAAGTCTATAAATTTCCTAGGGAAGAGTTCTTCAAATTTAGACAACATTTTTGTAACTTATTCCACTAGTCTGTCATCCCAATAGTTTCCTATCTTATCCATTTTAGGATCTCATTCTTTGGCAATGCTTTCCTCTTTTAGTTTTTAATCAATTGATTATAGTATTTTTGTTTGGCCTATGTGGGAGATCCTAACTCTCTTTCCCCTTGGTGAACTTGTTTGTCTATGTTGTGAGCATCCTAATCATCTTGCTTTGTTAGGAAACATCTCTTGTTGTATAGTGTGATTTCTTTATCGAACTATTCTATATATCTCCATATGCCTTCTAATTGTGGAGGTGATGTTGAGGTTTCTAGTACCCCTATTTCTTAAATTTCCTCTGGTCTAAATATTATCTCCTTCATTTTGAGTGGTGTGGTATGTATATTTATGTTTTCATTATAGAATGAGGTGTGAAGAAAGTCTTTTTTTAATTTTGTCCAATTGTTGGTTTCTTCTCTTTGCTCTTGGTTGACATGCCAGGTTTGTGCTACTGGTGTCAATCTCCAATAAAATAGTTATATATATATTTGGTCATCATACTCATTTTTCTCTTTCTATGGGTTAGTATAAATAGTAAGCTATTTTTTTGGTGGGATATGTCCGTTATACTTTTGTATTTCCTTATTTTGATTAAGATCTTGAATAGTTCCCATTGTTTCAAGTGATCTTTTTGTGCATTCCACCAACATGCAACAATAAAAATGAGATTATTTTTTAATATATCCAGCCTCCTTTCCTTAATTTGACATTTTTTTCTATCTATATGATGAATGATAGTATGTCCCCAACTCCTAAGTGTTGGGTAATTTAATATGTGAGATTCTTTGTGTAATGTAATTTATATGGCGGGTGTCTCAAGATATTGCTTGTAGTTTGTCTTCTATTCTATCACAATGATTGTGGTTTATTATTTGTAAATGCGGTAAAATGTGGATCATTCTACGAGGTCTTCCTAGTCATAAATATTATACAAAATTCGATGGCTCTCCCAGAATGGAGTTCCAATTTCTCTTGCAGCCACATGTCTAGCAATTCCTTATTGTTTGTGCTAGATATGTGGTACTTTCAATTTTAAATTCTCCTTCTAATTTTGAATTTTATGAATTGTTACTTGGTGGTAACCATGAAATTGTATATGTTTTTATTTTTAGATTCCTTGTACTCTTCTAGGTGTACTTCTTCTATGTATGTTTCATTTGGGTTTTTCCTAGGGGGATGTGAGCTATTCTATTTGTGTCAACAAATGATATCTCCCCTTTGTGGGAATTTATAATCCCATTGGTATTCACAAACCATCTAAGTCCTGGTAGGGTATTGAATGTGTGTACCTTGGAATTTTACCCTATTCTAATGTGCAAAATAACTAAAAATGCAAATGATAAAACACTAAGAACACTTCAATGATTAGCCTAAAGAGTGATAAAACAAGGAAAATAGATGAAATAAAATGAAAATCGATTATACCTTCCTTGCTGTTGAAGACTCCTTGGTTGGCCCTTGATTTAGATGAATTTGTATGCTCCTTATATGGCTTTTGATGTTACTAGATGCAAGATTGAATATGCAAGATGATCAAAGTGGATGGCTAAATGATAGTGAATTCTTGAGAATGCAAATTGACATCATAAGGTTGCTCAAATGAAAAAGTGTTTAAAATGCCCTTGAGGAGGGGGTATTTATAGAAGAATTTGAATTCTCTAGAGAATTCAACAGTTGAGATTCATCCAACAAGGTCAAGATGAAGGGCTATGGTGGGTTGAGAACTCACAAGCCCTCACATCTTGACATGTGGATGGTGAAGTAGCTAAGAGGAGATGAGGTGTAAGTGAGGTGGCCAAAAGGTACATGAGGTGGAGGAAGGACAAGTACCTTCCAAGTACATTGGGAGATGGGAAGAATCTTGGGTGAATAAAAGTGAATTTTAAATTCACAATGATTGGAATAATCTAGTGGATAAGAAAATGTTCCCAAAAGGTGGGAGTTTGTCACATGTGACTTGATGTGACAAGTCAAAGATTCTAGAAGATGCATGGGAAAAGGGGATTCTTGGAGGAATAAAAAGGAATTAAAAATTCCTTGGGGGATGGAGAGAGTTGACCAAGGTACTGATTAAGATTAGTTAATCAGTAATTAGAAGATAAATGAGGATTAGAAGCCAACTTGCAAAAGTTGGAGGATGTGACACATCCTAATCAAGGATTAGGCATGTGCACATCCCTAATGAAGAAATTAGGAGATGTATTAGGATTAGATGGAAACATGACATGTGAGGAATTAAATAAATGTATTATTTATTTAATTTATTTGATGAAAGGAGGATTAAAAGAGTAAAGTATAGGATTAGATGGAAATGACATGTGAGGAATTAAATACCTTAGGGATTTGGCAGAATTAAGGGTATTAATTAAATAATAGTAATATTACTTAATTAACTTAGATAAGAGAATGTTTAGATGAAAAGTGATAAATTTGGATAAATTAAGTGTCCAAATTTAGGTCTCTACATTTTTCCCCTCTTTGGGATGGTGCTATGAAGCAGTATCATTTCAAAGAATATTAAAATATAGAATCTAGAAGAAGATGGTTAGATTGGGAAAGATGCCCCAGACATCAAAGGATTGATTGGGAAAAAGGATGATGGGGGTGAAGATGAAGATTAGGGATTGAGGATGCCCCCTCGAGAGGACACGCGGGTTGAAGATAACACGTGTGTGCTCTCGAAATAGATGATGTGATGCAAGGGGAGATGAAGAAGATGATGCAAGGTGATGGGTAAGAGAGTAAGTGATATGGAGATGGATGAAGCACAAATGGATTTCAAGACAAAAGCTGATGTCTCCCCAGTCAAGGGACAAGCCAAAAGGGTTCGATGATGGATGGAGTGTTGTCAATGAATCACGAGGATAGGGGAGGATACATCACACTGAGTGGTATTGATGAGGGAAGGATATATCCCAAAACACCACTAAAGGATAGGGAAGAATGCCTCTCGATGATGATGATAAAAGTGTTGTTGATAAGAGAAGGATACTAATGGATGAGGATGAGGATGAGGGGTCAAAGCTAGTAACAAGACTGGGGACAAGACCAAGGATATGATTATATGATTTGGGCTAGATTGAATGGATGGGGATTGGATAGAGATGTGAGATGAGGATGAAGGATGAATGGATGGGGGAAAATTTTGATAGAAATGAAATGCAATCTTAATGCAATTTTCCATCTTTGGAGCACTAATTTTTGCTATAGCATAAGACACCAAGTGCTAGGGTATGTGGAACCAAGGCAGATTAGTGTCTAATGCATGAAACAAACACAACAGACAAGAAGGCTATCCCAACACCCCAAAGTCATGATGACCTTGGTCGGGCCAGGTATTGGGATAACCACAGGCACACAAGGATGCCATAGCGTAACACAAGACCTCGGGGATCTTGGTAGGTACTGCATGGGACAACCAAGAAGACAAAAATAAACACAAAAAATCAAGATATGCCTGTATGTTGACCAATCAAAACACACCATATATATGATGGATCATGGAAGCCTTGACAAGTGATGATGGAGAGCTCAAATGATAAACAAAATCCAAGAGTATCAAAATATCACAATCAATTTCAAATGTCTTTTTCCGTAGGATCAAGGAGATGGATGGGATTGATGAGGTCTGTTAGGAAGGATGCATCCTGTTGAGACCAAAGATGATGGATACTAAACTAAAAGATCATTATGATGCGGGATGTGCAAAATCGATTGGATCTCATGATACAAGTGGGTCTCATTTGTGAAGAACTAGCTAGATAAGGTCATAGTTTAATGACATGACACAAGGAAGACAAGACATGATACTGACACACCCTAAAGACCTAGGGGCTCAGGGGCTGATCAAAGATTAGCCTTGCCTACATGAAAGCACAGAGCCCTTGTAGTTCGATAAAAGACTGATGACAGACCATGGATAAAAGCATAAAGAGGAAAATGGAGACCGATGATGGATGATAGGATTGGAAAAACAAAAGAGCCCCAGGGGTGGAGCAAATGATTGACCCTGCCGATGTGAAAGTGTAGGGGCAACGTAGTTTGAACGATGACCAACGTCAAACAATGGATAAAGGATGATGAGATGATAAGATAAGTGGATAAAAAGATGGGACTCATATGAAGAGGAATGATAGACATGTTGGACAAGATAGGATAACAACAATTACAAAGCTCAGGTATGGGATAGTTATCCAAATCATTAAAATGACTTGGGAGGATATGATATATGAGTGATGAAAAGTGATAGGGGGTTGGAAAGATGTGCAAGAGAAGTAGGAGTGATGACGATTAGATAGATGGAATTGGATTGTATGGGGAGAAGCCTATAACCAGAGACCGATGACAAGGGATGATGAGATGGGATGAAGGTAGAGAGAAATGAATAAGGAGATAGGGATGGGGGATGAAAGGGATGGGGGATAGAGGTAGGGATGGATAGGAAGATAAGGATGGGGAGATGGATAGGATGTGATGGGGGATGGATATGAATACAGGGATGGGGGTAGAAGAGATTCGATGGATT
Organism: Sequoia sempervirens; assembly: GCA_007258455.2. Lineage (NCBI taxonomy): Eukaryota > Viridiplantae > Streptophyta > Pinopsida > Cupressales > Cupressaceae > Sequoia > Sequoia sempervirens. The sequence continues at coordinate 5,194 of VDFB02360379.1, forward strand.
AATGGGATTGGTTAGGTAGATGGATAAATGTTAGGATGGATGGAGAAGGATAAGGAGGTTAAAAGGATTGTTTGGATGGATAAGAAGATTGGGATGGGGAGATGTAAGGGATTGGTAGGAAGACAAAGATGGGGATATCAAAGGGATTGTTTGGATGGAGGAATAGGAGGATAAGGATGGGGATAGGAAAGAGATTGTTTGGATGGATGGATAGGAAAATAAGGATGGGGATATGAAAGGGATTGTTTGGATGGATGGATAGGAAGATAAAGATGGGAAGACGAAACTTTAGATAAGATTGATGAATGATGTCTCCAAGGACTTACGTGACAAAGGATGTAGATGCCCCCACTCTAAATATGTCATGTGTGATAAGGAAAAAGGGGCGAAAGACCAGTGGATGGGAAGATAAAGGGGATAGTTAGATAAGGATAGGATGGGTGACCAAGGAATACAACAGAGCATGGAGGAAGAGAATGTATACCAAGAGGTTGCCAAAGTATGTATAGATAGGTGTCCCTATTTTGATCAAGATCACAAGGAGGATGGAGGGATGGGAGATAAATGGGATATGATGGTAGGAGATGAAAGATAGGTGGGATGGAGGGGTTTTATGAAGAGGACGTATAACAGGAAGACGGGTGCATAGCTGGGAGCATAGCAGATGGAGGGAATACATATTAGGAAGTTGCCCCCAAGTGCAGATGGGGATTTATGCATGATGCCTATTTGCTAGGTTTTCATCATGGTATTTATTCAAGGTGCTTGTTTGCCAAGTTTTCACCATTGGACGAATGATTTCTCTTTACTATTTTTTTTTGATTTTTTTGATTTTTTTTTACTTTTTTAGATTTTTGACTTTTTGGATGTCATGCAGAAGGAGATGGATAAGGAAAAGGAAGTGGATAAGCAGATTTAGAAGACATGTGATAAGGATCAAGGTGTTAAGAACCCATGTTTGAAGTGACTGTTGGATGTTGGTACAATCTTATCAGGATAAATGGATTATGCATGAGGATGAATTAGAGTGATTTGATGGGGTTGATACATGGGATAATGAATGGGATGCTGGAAAGGGTATGGATAGAATGATGGGGTGGATATGTGATGGGGAGATGTGTTCAGGACCAACATGGGCACATGTGGTGGTGGATGTGAAAAGATAATAGGATTAAGGGATGGAGAATGTGGGGATAATAGAGGAGATGGAATGGTGAATTTCAATACATAAGGACCCAAAACAAACTGAGGAGATGAAAGGGGTGTATGATTACCTTTTGGATTAGCGACTTTGGATATTCTTACAAATTTTTGATGTGATCGCATTGCATCTTTTTTCTTTGGGATCCACATGGTTTTGATCTTTGCTTTGGTGGGTCTTTGTGGCCTATGGATTTGATGTAGATTTAGATTTTTCTTCTCTTCACCATGTCTTTTGGAGGGGACATGGGGAGCCGTAGATTCATGTGGATGCTTGGATTTATGCATTTTTTCTTTAACAGCCAAAGTGCTTTTAGTAGCAATGGGATGGGTGTGAGGAGATGGATGATGTGGAGTGATGGAGGTAGGAGTATGGGGATTATGTGTAGATGGCGGATGTTTAGGTATGTTCCTTTGTTGATCCTGATTATAGGATATGTGAGAGGGATGTTTATGATGGATGAGATGGATAAGTGTTATACGAATGAAAGGATGAGATGGAGGAGGTGATCTTGGGATATATGGACCGAAAGCAGTCATAGTGGGTGGAGGGACATAAAAACCCAAGATGGATGGAGTAGATGAAGGGTGGGAGATGGTGGATGGAGGGATGTAAGGACCCAAAATGGATGGAGCAGATGAAGGAGAAATATGGATGGTTATTTTGAGGCGATACGATAGAGGAGGGATGGAAGCATATGGTTCGATGGAGCAATGGGAAGACCTGACATTTCTTTTGGAAAAATCTTGTTGAGGATGTCTAGAGGTTGTACCAACATCTTTAGATTGTGAATCATGGGAAATAAGTCGAAGACCTTGCATACAAATTTGTTCTTTAACTTGGATGGGCTCCAAAATTCCTTGCTCATGAAGGCCTAGACCTCTTCCTTGATAGTTAATTTTCTTGAGCATGTGATCCATGATAGGATTTGTGTTATGCTGAAAACATGATGCGAGTCCATTATTAGGTGGAGGATGATGGGTGGTATATACACTGTGTTTTTCTTCTACGAGGAGGCTACCATGGAAGAATGTGAGGGTACCAAGGGGATATGCAAGTGGTGTGGGGATAGCAGTTTTAGGCGATGATGGGGGATTATGAGAGGGAGATGATGGGACAGCAACATTTGGATGGGTGGTATCAGGAGAGGGATCAAGGGATATGATAGGATTTGGATTTGTGATAGTGGGCTCATGCGATGGAGATGGAGATGGAGTAGTGGAAGCTTGAATGACAAGGGGATCATGGGATGGAATGGATGGGGGACTGTGATCTTGAGGTGGACTAGATGGGATGGTAGGATCTTGATCTGGAGAAGGGGATATGTTGGTATGCTTTGGATTAGACTCTTGGCATGACTCATCTTGTGTGGATGGAAAGATGACAGAGTGGTGGAGGGACTGTTTAAGTGGAGGAGATGGGAGTATGGAGGATTCATGAGGTTCATTGGAATGGGTTTTGGTGCTACTAGGAGTGGGAGGAGTGGATTGGATTTGGGTGTCTTTGATGGATTAGGTGGATCTAGGAGTAGAGGGAGTGGATTGGACTTGGGTGTCTTCGATGGGTTCAGTGGCTCTCATAGTGGGAGATGTGGGTTCAATGGTTTCAATGGTTTGATCAGTGCTAGGGGTGGTAACAATGATAGGTGTGGTATGGAGAAGGCTCTCATCACTAGTTACCGTGGATGATGGATTGGGATGGCATGGTTCCATGACTTCAAGATGTGGAGTTGGGGATGGCTTCTTTGTAATGAGTCCTTGGAGAACTTTTGAAATGAGAGACTTGCATATGGTTGGTCTGGGGTGGTAGAAATGGATGAGGGATTATGGATTGGGAATAGGGTTAGATGGAGGAATGGGATTGAATATAGGACTATGAGTAGATGGGGGATTAGGATTGGATGGAGGACTAGGAGTAGATGGATGAATGGGATTGGATGGAGGACTAGGAGTAGATGGAGGACTAGGATTGGATGGAGGGTTAAGGTAAGGATATTGGAGTGGTGAATTAAGATAGGGGACATGGATTGTGGATTAGGACAAGAGGATATAGGTGGTGTAGTGGGACAAGAGGATGTGGGGGATGGATTATAATAAAGGTATTGGGATGGTGGATTAGATGAGGAGACATGGATGTAGGATTAAGGTAAAAGGGTGCGGATGTAGGATTAGTATGGGAAGATTGGGAAAGAGGATTACGATAGGGGGACATGGATGGGGAATTGTAATAGGAGTATTGGGATGGAAAATTAGGATAAGAGGATGTACATGATAAATATGGGGATGAAGAAGATACTGGATATCCATTGTCAAAGGTGGCATAAGGAGGGTGATTAGGCATGGATGAAGACATAACAGGATAGCTCATAAGAGTAATTGGATTTTGGAAAGTGGGTGGAAAAAGCTTACTAGATATGATAGTGTCAAGGGGATCTATGTCATATACCTCTTGATCGACAAGACTTTCGTTATTGTCATCAACGTAATTAGGGTTTCCCTTGACTACTATTGATGGAGGATGAGGATTCATGATGATGACAAGATAAATAAAATGGATCAAAAATGATGGACTAAAGCTCAAATCAGGGTTTAAGTCAAGCTTAGATTAGGATTGGATTAAAGTTCAAATTAGGATGATTGGATGATGCGATGCGATTGATTTTGATTTTGACAGGATTCAGTAGATGGATGATTGGATCAGGTAGATGATTTGATGAATTTGATTAAAGTAATAGATCAATTTGATTGGATAGGATCAAATGATTAGATGATGTTGATTGGATAATTATGATTGGATGAACTTGATAGGATTGGTGTGCTTGGATTGATTAGATGATTATATGTATTTGATTAGAGGAATGGATTGGTTTGATTAGATAGGAAAAAACAAAATGTACCACTAGATAGAGCTCAAATAATTGAGCAATTTTGGTTTTTGGACGAAGTCGATTCGACGTACGGTTTGTAAATGATGGCCCTAGGAAGTTAGGGGTGTGTCCACCCTGTGATGCGGGGTGTGGCCACCCCGAGATGGTCAAATTCTTGATAGGAGGAAATAGAAGGTACCACTAGATAGAGCTTGAAAAAATATGCAACTTTGGTTTTTGGATGAAGTCAATTTGACATACGGTTTTTAAATGATGGCCCTGGGAAGTTAGGGGCATGTCCACCCCGCAATGCGGGGCGTGGCCGCCTTGGGATGGTCAAATTCTTGATAGAAGGAAATGGAATGTACCACTAGATAGAGCTTGAAAAACTAAACAACTTTGGTTTTTAGATGAAGTCAATTCAACATACGGTTTGTAAATGATGGCCCTGGGAAGTTAAAGGGGCGTAGTTAGCTTTCTGCGGTAAATCAGGGGTGTAGTCAGATTTCTATAGTAAATCAGGGGTGTAGCCACCTTTCTGCAGTAAATTAGGGGGGTAGCCACCTTTCTGCAGTAAATCAGAGGCGTGGTCAACTTTCTGTAGTAAATCAAGGGTGTAGCCACCTTTCTGCAGTAAATCAGGGGCATGGTTAGGTTTCTATAGTAAATCAAGGGGGTAGCCACCTTTCTGCAATAAATCAGGGGTGTGGTCAGCTTTCTGTAGTAAATCAGGGGCGTAGCCACCTTTTTGCAGTAAATCAGGGGCGTGGTCAGCTTTTTGCAGTAAATTTAGGGGCGTAACCACCTTTCTACAGTAAATCAGGGGCGCTTCCGCCTTTCTGTAGTAAAATCAAGGGCACTTCTGTCTTTCTGCTGTAAAACAGAGGGTGCTGCCACTTTTCTGCAATAAAACAGAGCTTGGTTTTGATGGCAATGGCTATGGCAAGGACTCAAAATGATAAAATAAGGCCAATGTATCAAAAATTTCACGGGGTTTTCACAAGAAAACACTTCAAGCAAGCACAATCCTATGATTAATGTTAAGGGTATGGCCAGGAAAGGTCTTAATCTAGAATGCATAAGGCTTTTAGGGAGTCCTCGATATACTCTTGGTATGTAAGGCACAACCGTGAACACTAGCCCATCACAAGCGTGAGTTGGGAACCCCAATGAGATACTAAAAGACTCGAACCAACTCTTCATGTCTATCTAGGTATCACCCTAGCTTCATCGCTCCACCAATTACGACGTGACTAGATTGAGGTACAACTTTCATTCTCCCCCCTTTATATAACCCGTCGGTACGCGTGGTTGGAATTGTCCCTTGGGGTGATGAAATCCCCAAGCAGGTCCCACTAGAAAGAAGACACTAACCATTTCCAACTACTCCCCAAGCTCACACGAAGTATAAGGGGAAAGTGAAAACAAATTAATGCCCCCTTGGGTGACACAATAATAAACAAACATAGCAAGCAATAAAGGTTACTTCCCCCTAATTAGACTATGTTCAAACAACAAGGATAATTTTTCAAAAATTTGATCAAATAGATGGCCCTACAAGCAAACGTTAACTATCTTATCCTTCATTCTTGGTCGATTACACCATAATATGCTTCCAAACTGTGTTATTTTAGGGCATAGCTGCCTTTCTGTGGTAAAATCATCGGCGCTTCCACCTTTTTGTGATAAAATCAGGGGCGCTTCCACCTTTCTATGCCAAAATCAGGGGCGCTTCTACTTTTCTACAATAAAACCAGGAGCGCTTCTGCCTTTCTGTGGCAAAATCAAGGGCACTTCTACCTTTCTGCAGTAAAATTAGGGGTGCTTCTGCCTTTCTGCAGTAAAACTAGGGGCACTTCCGCCTTTCTACTAGAAAATCAGGGGTGCTTCTGCCTTTCTACAGTAAAATAGAGGGCCCTGCCACTTTTCTACAACAAAAATGTTAGAGGAAAAAATCCATTCAAAATGAAAGGGTGTATCCACCCCTCTGTAGGAAACTTTATCAGATTTTTAAAAAAGAAAAATTGTATGCCCCACTGCAAGAAAGTGTTAGAAAAGATCTTCTAAGCAAAATGACGTATACACCCAACTGCAGCAAATTGTTAGGAAAAATAAAATTTTTAGATATAGGGTGTGACCGCCTTTCTGCAGCAGACAAGAGGGTGTGGCCGCCTTTCTGTGGTAAAATTAGGGGCACTTCCGCCTTTCTGCAGTAAAATCAGGGGCGCTTCTGCCTTTCTGCAATAAAACAGAGGGCGCTTCCGCCTGTCTGCGGTGAAACAGAGGGCGCTTCCGCCTTTCTGCAGTAAAACAAGGGCACTTCCGCCTTTCTGTGGTAAAACAAAGGGTGCTTCCGCCTTTCTATGACCCTTTTCTGCAAAATACTTAGCAAAAATGAAGGTTAAATGTAAGAACCCGTTTGTGGGTCCCACCGAGCGTGCCAGAAATGTGTACCTTGGAATTTTACCCTATTCTAATGTGCAAAATAACTAAAAATGCAAGTGGAAAAACACTAAGAACACTTCAATGATTAGCCTAAAGAGTGATAAAACAAGGGAAATAGATGAAATAAAATGCAAATCGATTATACCTTCCTTGTTGTTGAAGACTCCTTGGTTGGCCCTTGATTTAGATGAATTTGTGTGCTCCTTGGATGGTTTTTTGGTGTAGCTAGATGCAAGATGATCAAAGTGGATGGCTAAATGATAGTGAATGCTTAAGTATGCAAATTGACATCATAAGGTTGCTCAAATAAAAAAGTGTTTAAAATGCTCTTGAGGAGGGGGTATTTATATTAGAATTTGAATTCTCTAGAGAATTCAACGGTTGAAATTCATCCAACAAGGTCAAGATGAAGGGCTATGGTGGGTTGAGAACTCACAAGCCCTCACATCTTGACATGTGGATGGTGAAGTGGCTAAGAGGAGATGAGCTGTAAGTGAGGTGGAGAGGAAGTACATAATGTGGAGGAAGGACAAGTACCTTCCAAGTACATTGGGATATGGGAAGAACCTTGGATGAATAAAAGTGAATTTTAAATTCACAATGATTGGAAGAATCTAGTGCATAAGACAATGTTTCCAAAAGGTGGGAGTTTGTCACGTGTGACTTGATGTGACAAGTCAAAGGTTTTAGAAGATGCATGGGAAAAGGGGATTCTAGGAGGAATAAAAAGGAATTAAAAATTCCTTAGGGGATGGGAAGAGTTGACCAAAGTATTGATTAGGCTTAATTAATCAGTAATTAGAAAATAAATAAGGATTAGAAGTCAACTTGCAAAAGTTGGAGGATGTGACACATCCTAATCAAGGATTAGGCATGTGCACATCCGTAATGAAGAGATTAGGAGATGGATTAAGATTATATGAAAATGACATGTGAGGAATTAAATAAATGTATTATTTATTTAATTTATTTGATGAAAGGAGGATTAAAAAGAGTAAAGTATTTAATTATTAATTAAATACCTTAGGGATTTGGTAGAATTAAGGATATTAATTAAATAATAGCGATATTACTTAATTAATGCAAATAAGGGGATGTTTAGACAAAAGGGGATAAATTTGGATAAATTAAGTGTCCAAATTTAGGTGTCTATAGAATGAATCAAAGGTTTCTTTATTTGAAACTACTTAAAAGTCTATTTTTTATTTTACTCCCTTAACATTGACTTCAGCCTATTTCTATGTCCCTAAGGTTTTCATTTCAATCCCATCTACTAGATTGATGTTATATGATATTTGTTCCAAGTATGGTTTTCCTATTTGTTCCCATACTCATTTTGGTAGCAAATTGGTATTTTCTCCTAAGTCTACCATGAAATTGGTTACTTTTTGTGATTTATATTTATTGTGATCATAATTGGGCATATTTTCAATTATCTATCTTCTTTGCTTATAATTCTAATATGTGGTACACTTTTCCCTCTTTGTTCCAATATTTATTAATTTTTTTTAATTTTATTTAGTAGGTTGGCTTGTTATCCATTCTTATTAACTATTTGAGTATTCTTACTTCTTGGCTAGAAAAATATTTGTTTGTTTCCTTATCTTGTTTTTTGTGACTACTTTCTTTGTTTCTTCCACTATCTAATTGTGTTCTCTTTTAGTGGGTGGTATGCCTCATCATTTGTGGGTGTTTCATATTCTACCGTGTTTTTTATTATTTATGATATTAGTTCCTTGTCTTGTTATCACTAATGCTTTATTGTGGCTAGGGACCTATTTTTCAGAGTTACTAGTCTCTATATTTTCCTCCTTATAACTTCCTTCATCTATCTCCATAGGTTATTTTGGTACTTTTCTCAGCTATCTTTTCCCTCTTGATGAGTTTACATTTTGGAGCTTGTTGCTCTTTGATTATGGAGCTAAATTTCTATAGTAGGTCTAGGCTTTGTCACAATTGAATACATTATGTTCTATTCTACTACAAAATCCACAAGGCTTCTTTCTATCCCCCCAACACTTTATCACAAAGTGGCCTAGCATATCACATTTATAACATGTGGCATCATTTTGTCTCCCCCTTCCTCTACCTCGACCTCTATCTCCACAAAATTGTCCTTTGTCACCGCAAGTGTCTTGATTTAGTTGGTTTCTATAGAATTAATACTTTTATAGTTTTTCCATGGAAATATTTCATATCCATGATCTTATTGGTATGGTGGTTGCTCTGCTAGTCCTTTATATAAGCCAATTTTTTTTTGTCATTATTACTTGTAATAGGATCTTCTCTTAATTAGAACAACTATTGGGGGAAAATATTTGATGTCATGATTGTCCCATTCTCTACAAGTGTCATAGTAGATTGAGTTTATCTTCTTGGGTAGTGTCTACTAGTCTACTCATAATACATTTTATTTATTTTCACCAACTTCTTTAGGGCATTCATTCCTTATGTTTCCTTCTTTCCTACAATAAGTACACTAGATATTGGGTCTTAGTGCAAACATATCTTGCTTTGCCATTATATCTCAGCAATTGTTCTATCCCTAGTTTCAACTTTTACATCTCCTTGTTCCCTTTTTTTCTTTCTTATTTTTGTGAGGATTGGTTTTCAATCTAACATGCAAATGTAACTAGTTCTGTGTAGATTTTAAAATGTCTTCCATCCAAAGCTATTCTAATATTTTGTATAACCCCAGAGATGAAGCATTCTATTTTTTGTTTGTCAGACAATGGTTCTTCTAGTCTTCTAGTAACTTCTTTGAATCGTTCATCAAATTCCTTTATTATTTTGTCCTCATTTTGTGTAATTTCTCAAAGCTTACTAACTCCTTTTGTAGGCAATTTTGAAGTATCAAAGTTAGCTAAGAAATCTTGTTTGACTACTTCCTAGTCTTTGTCACTATTAGGGTAAATTTTCTAGTACCATTTTATGGTATCTCCACAAATTTATCAAAAGAAGTCAAATTATTTTGTATCATATCTTGTTATATTTTTTTTGTGCCACATAGATTCTATGATAAATATATGTTTTGCTGCTTCATCTATATCTTTTCTAAACATTGGAAATTTCTTGGGAGTATTCATTTTTGGTTCTTCTTTTGATTTGCTATATGTATATCCTATGTTAAGGTTGTATCCATTTAGATAGTCTATATTATTTTTTTCTCCTTATTTTTCTCTTATGCTTTGTTCTCGTATTCTACTTCTTGCACATAAATTCTTCTTTCTTTTAAGGACATTAAGGGTGACTCATGGTTTGGGGATTGTGTCTATTCAAATAGTCATTTCATTCTTGGAGATATCCATTTGTCAATGAATGTCATTTGGTTCTTTGATGATGTTAGTTTATTAGAGGTTGTTAAACTCATATAAGTACTCATCTAACTACTCTAAGTACTCATCTAACAACTTTTCTCTTATCTTTAGAACATTTCTAGATACTAACTCATCTAAGTACTCGACATCAAATGTTATATTTCAAAAGTTTCGTACAAGAGTTTTCATGGGTAACCAATCCTCATCTATCCTTAATTGAATATTCTCTAATTCGGATGAGTAGTTGGTATTTTATTTAGAGGTGTCATAATTCTTACTACCACTTGTTCCATTTCCTTTTTGGTCTTTCCATAATATTTAATCTCTCCTTCTAGGTTTTGGATGATCTAGTTTATTTTGTCCATGATGCTAGAACCTAATTGTGAAATCCTTTCTCTACAATCTCGAATAGCACCCTCAATGACACACTCTTCTTGTTCTTCTTTTGCAGTACCCGTAGTGGTGCAATTAGTGCAACACCCTTAATATGCGATCATTCTCCTTGTTTATATTTCCTTCCACAAACTCCAAGTCCTCTTTTTCCCTCTTTTCTGCATCTGTTCTTTTGAGATATCTTTTTTGTCATTCTTTAATTTGTTTTAAACTTATTTTTTCTATATTTATTTCCATTCCTAACTTAATCCTTTCATCAATCCCCTTTTTTCTTTTGCTATCTCCTGTTCCCATGGGTTTTTCTAGTTTAGACTTTCATTAATCCTCATATATTCCATGGCTAGTTTTAAATTTTTAAACAATTACATATTTATAAGAGCTACAAGATGGGTGGGGAGACCCAAATCCTTAAAGCAAATAAATTTTCCAAAAGATATTCAAAGATAGATGATCCTCCTCCTCTACTTCAAGAAATTAATATGTATTTCAATTTTTTATTTTTTATATATTCAAATTAATATTTCGAAAACTCTTATTTAAATAAGTCTTATATACCACCAACTACTTTTTTATCATTTAAACCTTCCATATTATACTACTTAAAATATAAATATTAAAATATTAAAAAGCATTTCCAATAAAAAAAATATTAACATCTTACGAAACAACTCTTTGAGAAGAAAAGGTTTAGGGGAGAGGGCCCAGTAGTCATGCACCCTAACTTCGCGCTTCTAATTATCCTACGTCAAAATTTCAAATCACTCCCAATTTTTTACAGCAACTTACTTGGCAAGTTCTCTGCTTATAACTAAGGTTTTAGGGCCACATCATCAAATATGATGCCACATCAGCATGCGTTTTTGTCAAGGTGTCCAAAAAGGCCCCAAAAAAATAGTGAGACCAATTCTCGTGCATTACATCATGAGTAGTTGAGTGCTGATGTGGTATCACATGATTGGTTGCTTTTTAGATCAAAAGCATATTTTTTGTTTAATTATGCGTAGTCAAATCACAACTATTGGACATTATATAAACGAGTATTGGGTATTATATTTACGATTGGGTGCACAACTATTAAACCCTGCACGACTATTAGGCCCTCTTCCCTAACATAGAATCTTTCCTTACCTTAGTAAACAAAGTCAGCGTTACTGTTAACACACTTCAGTCCCTCATTCTTTTAAATAGCAGAGGATATTTAGTAAAAACAAACTTTTGATTCCATACTTCCTTAAGGTGCGTAAAGTCTTCCAGGTTTGTTCAAACTTTTAAATAGAACAGGATATTTAGTAGAAACATACGCATGATTCAGTCCTCTTAAAGGCGCATAGGGGAGAAGAGCCAGTAGCTACCACCCATTGAATAACCGCCACCTCCAGGTTCACTCCACCCCCCAAATTTTTTTTAACTCTGATCCACTAAAAAACTTTATGTTATTGAATAACTAATTACAAAAACACCAATAGCCGCTCATTAAGTGCTAATGTGACTGATTTAAGTGGGATTTAAGTGCTAAAACAGCTCTAATTGATTGAAATTAGAGTGAGCGGCTACTGGGACAGCCCTCTAAAAGGTGACTTTTTTACCTCCGCGTGCATATCCAAGGCTCCCGCATTCAATTGAATTGCCCAGAAGCTGAAACCTTAGTTATAAGCACTTAACTCGTGCGAAAAAAACCCATAATTTTTTTTTCCAATTCGACATACGGTTTGAGTTCTACAGTTGCGCGAAGTTAGCCCTAGCGACTACTGGGTCTTCTCCCCTAAAATCTTACAGGGTTGTTCAAAGCAATTAAAATTTAAAAACAAAAAGTTGTATTTACACGAGTGAAAGATCACCAAAGATTCCACGTGTGTCATTACAGAAAAGAAATGTCGTACAGTGTTCCCTAGCTAATCCCATCAGCAGTATCAAAAGACTCTTAAAATAGAATAACATCTCAATCAACATGCTTTAGAACTGTAAATTGTGCTTAATTCTTTTTCATTAACGCAAGGTATTAGGCAAACAGAATTTCTTTAATATGATTTTGTTTCTCCATTAACGTATAGTAACGCACATTACTTTGCCCTCCTCTTTTTGATCAGATTGTACTTTTTAACCTCGTATTTTTCTGTGGAACCATACCAATTACCCGGCATTAGAACGATTCTCCCGCCACCCCCGCTACTGTGTATTCTGATTGACGTCTTTGGGATCATACAATGGTATAGGCTTGGTGTTGTTGAGCAGTGACTGAAGAAATTTGCCATGGCAATTCAACAGCCCAGAGAAGGGATCGATTGCAGCGCGTACAATGCTGTAATACGTCCTCGAACAAGATTTGACAGTTCCCAACATCAAATAGATCTCAACAGTACCACACCCGGAAGGGGAAATACTCTTCTGCATTTGGCTGCTAGTGTAGGAAACATTGCCTGCATTAAAGAACTCTTGCGACTTAATCCTCTACTTGTGAAGGCTACCAATGCCCAAGGAAATACTGCGTTGCACTTGGCTGCTCAGCGAGGTTGTTCCGAAGTCGTGAAGGCTCTACTCCAAGAAGAAAGTGTTGTAAATGTCCGCAACAAGCTTGGTGAAACGGCTCTGTTCAAAGCTTACGAGAGTGGCGATTTAGACACAGTGGAGGCGCTATTTAAGGCACATCAAGAAAGTCTACAGCAAAGGACAGTGAATGGGCGAACATGCTTATATGTTGCAATAATCAAAAGGAAATTAAGGTCAGTCTTTAAAGTTTATGTTTTTCATTGTCTATTGATTTCTGATAATGTCTGTAACTCAATTAAAATAAGAATATTTAGCTAAGATCATTCAAACAATGTCAGTTTTCACGTCCGTATTCTTGAACGATGTCCTATTTAATCTAAGTCCAGAATCTTTATTTTAACCCAGTATTTATTTTATAGATAAAGATGTCACTGGACAATGATTTTGAATGTCTATTTTACAGATCTGGTGAAGCATATATTCGGTACATCAGATGCAGGAGAATTAATCCAGGTAAAATACACAGATGGCGATACAGCCTTGCGTGTGGCTACGGGGAGAAGCTACGTGCATATAATGAGCCACTTAATAGAGTTCCATCCCCAACTGTGTTATTGTGTTAACGAAAACCAAGAAACACCGCTTTGTATGGCAGTGAAATTGGGGCATTTAGAAGCAGTAAAAGAGTTGATAAAGTGGCGGCCAGACGCAGCAGAAATAGCAGCTAGGCGTGGAATGAACGTGCTTCACTTAGCTGCCCAAGTTAGCCAAGTGCGAATTGTTGATTACTTGAATAAAACGGTATGCTTATCAGACATAGTCAACCAGGGACTTGAAAAGCCTCCAGACATAAACAATCATCCAGTTGAAGGAAAAGAACCTTCTATAAAGTTAGGGCCTATTGAAAATGGAGGAAGCAAAGCTGTTCATATTGCAGTAAGCTGCAACCAGGGAGTTGAAACACCTGAAATCGGAGTCAATTATCCTTCTTCACAAATAGAGACAGTGGAAACTGGTGGAAACAAAGCCGTGCATATTGCAGTAAGCTTTAAGCAGGGGGCTAAAATACCTCAAATTGCAATCAATTATCGTCCTTCAAAGATAGAGGCCTTGGAAAGTGGAGACACACCTCTGCATATTGCAGCAAGGAACAAAAAATTTCGTGTAAGTTTCTTTTTATCCCCTGCTTCTGAAGTTCTTGGATTTATGTCAGATTTCTTAACAATAAAGTAAGTGAATTAGGTTCTATTACAAAAGAGATTGCTAGTTATTACCAAATATTACTACGTAACTTGAAATATCAGAATGTACTTTTCACGTCGGATTCCCCTTTCAGAAATTGCATCAATTCTTTCGTATATTCTAATCAATGTCTCTGCTAATTGTTTGACAGTGTTGAAGTTAGTTCTCTAAGGGACACTATATAGTACTATTCGACATATAAGGGTAACATCTATTTGTTAAATCTAGATTAGATTCTGTAATTAAAATAATTATTCTTAAATTTTAAGACGATATAAAGAGCAAAGGAGTATGATATAGACACCATCTAGAGTTTGCTGGAAAAAAATTACACCTCACACAATTAGGAATCTATGCCATATCATACAAATGATGATCTTATATGGGGCTTCTCAAATAAGTGGTAGGTATAGGACAATAAGAATATATATTGTGCAGCAATTGCACCTTGGTGTGCAATGGGTACACCGAAGAGGTTTGGAAGGTAAATTAGGATAAATTTGGGTCTACTTTTTTTTTCATAAATTTGTGCAAGGTTGATTGGTAGGCCATTCAACAAATGATGTTGTTTGTGCAACATAGGTCTCAAAGGAGAAGTGATAGCTTCAAATCAACTATGCATCCATTTTCAGATGGTATGAAAATAATGTAAATTTCTGATCAATTAATTAGTATGATAATATTCTATTTTACTGATCAATTAATTAATATGATAATATTCTATTTTATTACTATTCATTACACTGTCTGAGAGAATTCAAGATTTACAGTTTAAGGGTATTTCTTTCACTATAATAGATAGTAAATCTTATGAGTAAATAACAATCTTATTGCAATGTCTTTCATCTGCTCTCAGCTTCTTACACAAATTAAATGATCCCGAGCATTTACAAAATGTATGTAACAATAGATAATACTACACTTTAAAATGATTGGCATCATAAAGAAAAAATCCTTATTTATCTATTTGACAATAAAACAGATAATACTACACTTTGTAAACTAGTCGAGTGCCATAAAAACACCTCCTTTTAACAATGCAACCAGAAATCTTGCTCATTTTGTATGTAGGACAAGAAGTGCTGCAATTACAAACCATGCCCATCCAATTGTTGGAGGTCCAGTGACAGCAATATTTTCTTTAGTTTCAAAACCTTTATACAAATGCTTGTTGAAAAATTTCTTTCAATCACAGTTCCAACAAATTTTATTAAAAAATACTGTCTTGGTGGATAAAATATTCAGCAAATACACAAGAATAGAGTCACAGAAACAAAATTATGAAGAAATCCCTGTGAATGGAAATGTTCTACATTTTCAATTCTTTATTTTCCCTTTTGAAACCTTTGATACCATCCATTGGGCACTTCACACCTCACTTCATAGCCTAGCCTTCTCATTTTAAAAACTTCTTCTAATTGCATACATCTACAGTTTCTGAGATTAGGCATTTGTAACCACTTGTCTTCATCAACCCTATAATGTCTCAATTCAAGTTTGCTTTATTAACTCAAGCTTGTCTGGTTGTTTTCGATAACATACAAACATCCTCCATTCCTCATTAGAATTATGAAGGGAACCGCTGTATAAGACAGATTTAGGATAAACAATCTATGAGTAATTTTTACAATCAATTCTTAAGGACAAAACTTGGGCTCTTTCAACAACTACTACAAAGCTGAGAGAAACACAAAAAACAATCCTTACAACAGCTTATTTTACCTGCATATTTAATCAAATACTAACCAGCAACCTCAATGCAAATCAAACTATGAAGCAAAGTACTATCAATTGCGTTATAATTTACAAGTATCCAGAATTACAACATTTCAAAGTTTGTATTTAAAATAACCCACAAAATATATAAGTATACATAAATATAAATGACTAGAAGTCTAGAACCCTAAAGCACCATTTCTCTCTGAAAAGATTAACTTCATTACCCTACAACTTCTAGAAATACAATGCAGACCAACTGTGGACCTTATCACCCCCCTAACTTCTAGGAATCAAAGAGAATATTGTGAAAGATGTTTGAATACCATCTTACTTTCAGTTCTGAAAGAAACAAATTGGAGCTTTTTAGTGGCTTCTTTCTATTTCAAACAGCCAGCAACACATATGGTTATATGCACATGTAGGCACTTATGAATTGTCTAAACTCCAAACACACCATTTTTCTCTCAATAAATGTTTCCACAACTTCTACAAGTACAAAACAAGTCTACTGTAGACCTAATCATGATTCCCAATCTTTATGATACAGTTTTTACGAAGCTTCAATCGACTACTTGCATGCTAATAAACAAGAAAGTAAGGTGAATACGGTGAACGTTGCATGTAATCTTAACTACAAAATGCTCTAGGTTCGATTATTAAATCAGTCATTACTCGTATATAAATAGTCAAAGACCAGACAGCTATAAAATATCAGATTTTCCCTTTCATATGCACTTAAAACAGCCAAAGCATGCAAACAAATGATCGATCTAATGAGAGCATATAAATAAACTAAATCTCCTGTTAGAAATTGGAGAAATAGCAGAATAAAAAGACTAACACAGACAGAATATCATATATTGATCATATCAAAAACATTACATAAACTTATGAATTCCTACAGCTCTCTACGGAGCTAGGCTCTTAAAAGAGTAAATCGTCACATTACATCTGCCTCTATTTATAGAGGTATTTTTAGAAAGATGGCATCTTCTTCCATAGGAAAGAAATTACACCTGCAGAGCAGTTACATGCAAAACTAAATTTAGCTTGCAGAGCAGTTACATGCAAAACTATATTTAGCCTATGAAACCGACAACCAAAAATCATGGAGAAATTATTAGATTCCTCCAACACACCCCCTTCATTTCTACCACATATTTTTCATTCCAAAATTTCTGTAGATTAGAAGATACCACATCTTAGTTGTCAAATTGGATAAGAGGTCGGGATTACAATCTCCAACACTCCCCCTTAATCACAACTTCAACTTCTAGGAATCAAACCTAGGAAATCCCATTTTACTGCTGAGATGCTCTACCCATGAGCTCTGGCCCTTTCTCGTAACCAGTCCTAGGTTCAGGTGTGATGTACTTGTTTTATCAACACCTCCCATAGAGTCACACCGCTGGTGCTCTAGGATCCTAGTAGGCTCTGTTGGCCACAAATCTTGCAAACAAGTGGTTTCAGATGATCACAAACTCACATACAGGTGGTTTCAAATTACCACAAACTAGCATATATAGGTGGTTTCAGATTACCACGAACTCACATACAGGTGGTTTCAGATTACCACAAACTCAATAGATAGGTGGTTTCAGATTACCACAAACTCAATGGGGGGAGACAACTTCTTCAATCAACCTTGTATGAACAACAACACTTATAACAACTACTCTGTTCCGTATTGAAACAAAATTTTGACAACAATGATCTTTCAAGTGGGTTTTTCTTGACCACTTCAATGCCTTAGATAGCGGATCTGCAGTGATGCGACAACTCTTCCATAATCTTCAAAAATACAGTTTTAAAAAAAAATGACTTCCTTCGAGATGTTCAAACCTTCGATCTGTTTTTAAATAGTAGCAACATTTCTTGGTGGTAACAATCTTTGACTGGCAGCTCATATTCCTCCTCTTTAAACAACAATACAAAACAACTTCCTATTGGTGTCTCCTCTGGATCAATGATCTACTTCTTTTTGTCTTCACGGCGGCTTTAACTTTCACTTTGGATGGTGATGTTTCCTCCACAATTTCTACGCATTCTTTCCCACGGTCTTATTCCTTGGCTGTCAGAAACTTTAACCCTGCAAAAACATAAACAAAGACTCCTCTTAACAACCCACATCAATGGCTTCATCCTCTTTCTTCTTAAATATGCGATCCTTTCTTTTACAAAATCAGCTTCATAAAATTATAGTCTTCCTTCAACATTTATTCCATTTGGTGGCTACAGTTTAAACAATCTTCTTCCTTCAACAAACAATGCTCCTTAACAAGATTTTTGTTCCCCTTCACTTCAAAAAATTTCCATGCAGCAATCTCCCTCTTAAGACAATGATCTTCAAGCTTCAATAGTAATCTCCCTCTCCTCCTACAATCTTTTGCAACACCTTAATGATCTTCAAACCCACATGATCAACCTTTCAACTCATTTGTGACAGCTCTCTTGATCTCTCTGCTCTGATACCACTGTTAGAAATTGGAGAAAGAGCAGAATAAAAAGACTCACAGAATAAAAAGACTAACACAGACATAATATCATATATTGATCATATCAAAAACATTACATAAACTTATGAATTCCTACAGCTCTCTATGGAGCTAGACTCTCAAAAAAGTAAATCGTCACATTACATCTACCTCTATTTATAGAGGTCTTTTTAGAAAGATGGAATCTTCTTCCACAGGAAAGCAATTACACCTACAAAGCAGTTACATGCAAAACTATATTTAGCCTACAGAGCAGTTACATGCAAAACTATATTTAGCCTATGAAACTGACAACCAAAAATCATGGAGAAATTATTAGATTCCTCCAACACACCCCCTTAATTTCTACCACATATTTTTCATTCCCAAATTTCTGTAGATTAGAAGATACCACATCTTAGCTGTCAAACTAGATAAGAAGTCGGGATTACAATCTCGGTACACAATGAAAATTGATAGAAATACAATAAAATTAACACAAGAATAGAGGAAACACATAAAATCTTTTACACAAACATACAGAGCTTTATTATTCCTCTGATATATCAATTCATTACATATGACCTCTTTTTATAGAGGTTTTGCATACCAACTCTAAATATAACTCATGCATGCACATGACTGTTACAGTTAACATGCAGCAACATGCAAATACAAACATTTATTAATTGTTTACTAAAAACTGTTGCATGGAATCTTCAATTAAACGGTGAGGCTCATGCATCAATTTCCAACATCTCCTACCTACAATGCATATCCATCTGCTACTGGAACCATTTTCATAGGAATCTAATAATGTTGGTATAAACTAACTACCCATTACATTTTACAAGAAAAAAAATCTCTGACCCCAAGAAATAACATATGCAGACACCAATTGAGGGAAAAACATCATAGAAAAACCATAAGAGTTACAGAAAAAGTAGCACGTATGGATGGAGAGAACTTCTCCTCTTTGTTAAAGCCTAATCCCATTTTCCATTTGGAGTGCTTGGCAGAGTTCTTAAACTTGCCAGAGAAAATAAGTACTTTGTGCAACCAAAAAATTATAATAAGTCACCTAAGACCCTATACCCTCACATAAATCCAGCCCCAATAACTCGTAGCCCACCCAAACAAAAAATATGGGTGGGAAAAAAAGGTTAACATATAAAAGCCAAACAAATAAAATAAAATATGGAAAAATACATCCACCAAAACCCTAAACCCTGATTATTATCCTTTCAAATAATCCCCACCAAAATGGAACTAAATCATTTTAAAAGTTAAAGCAAACCATGGCAACCCAATATTAGTCACAAAAGACTTTTGAATTAGAAATTCTTACAGAGACATACCTACAACTCAAAGCAGAAAAAACCTTGTACTTAATTGAGAGCTACTTTTTGATTGCTTGTATTTTCTAGAAAGATGATGTTTCACAAGCTCAAATTTCTTTTTAATTCATTCATGAAACAAACACAAATTAGGTAAGATATTAGAAATCAAAATGCTTTGAAACTATTTTATGAGGCCAACAAAATATGCTAGAACCACTGTAAACACTTGATGAAAATTTAAAATGAGTTAAAAGAACCAAGTGTAAGATTTATTGAATGCTCTAATAATAATTTTAAGTTGTACAAACCCAAATGACATAGACTAACTTAGGGTTATGGAGGGCAGATGTCAACTATTGCATAACCTCAATATGATAATGAAGATAATAATATGAGTAAAAGTTACAGTCTTTGATATAGATTTCAAATATTGCAACAGTCTTTAATATAGATTTTGCTATAGTCACAAAAACGGTAGATTACCTGACCCTGTTCTAACTTTGAAGAAATATGAGTTAGAATTCGTTGTAAGGAATGTTGCGTATTATACTGAGCTATCGCAATTGTTATTCCCCCCTTGAATTGTCAATGCAATACAATTTTTTCTCGCTCTCTTCTATGCTGACCGTCTGGTTCTGGCCATGAAAGAGAAAAGATTGCTGAAGGGAATCCCCTGTATACTGCACCACAATATTTGAATGGAGAACCCGGAGACTATATATACAGACAGGACTTTATCTAGCAGCAAAGAGAACTCATTCAGAACAAAATTTTATCTGGTGTCCAATGGGTACGCCGAATAGGTGTCTAAGGTCAATTAGGGTAATTTTTGGTCTATTTTTGCAAACCCAAACATTCACTTTCTCTAAACAGGTACTTGTCTAGCGATCCATTCTCAATAAACTCATAAACAAGCAATCTGTGATGCCCCTCTGCCAATCAGGCTTACCTCCACCCAAAATTGCTCCTCGCGCTAAGATACTCCTTCCAGTTGTTTCACCAGCACGACCTTCTCATCAGCCAAAACCCCTTTGTAGACGCTTCCAAAACCTCCCCTCTCAGCTTTATCTTGAAGTTAGTCGTGGCCTTTTTCAGCTCTGCAAAGCTAAAAAATTTGAATCCCATTGAGATGTCGGAATACCCTTGACAATCAAAATCAAAGCTTTTACAGTGACGAGGAAGCCGACACTCTCAAACCACCCGCAATTCTTTCGTAAATTTTACACATCGGTTTCCTTACGGTAACTAAAACCCAGTTGCAGATATTTGTAAAGGTGTGCCAGGTAATATAAAGAACTCTATCAAATCACTGTACGACATTTAATGTTGTAGTTGTTTTGTATTAAACACCAACTTGCTCAAGTTGCATTTCAATTTGATAGACGTGTGATACAACCAAAACCAGTGTCGATTTTATTTTTGAAAAAAGAGATAAAAGAGCAGCGGGAAGATTAACGCCCAAGATGAGTCTGGTCGTGTCTAAGGTATATGGAAAGTATTCAGCAGTTGATTTAACATTTTAGGTTGGTGCAGTTTATATTGGATACGTCTTCGGTGTAAATTCGGCCTAAATAAAATATAGGGTAATTGTTGTAAAAATATCATACATCTAAATTGTTTGTGCTAATGAAAAGAAATAATATATTTAAGCTGAAGGCGTTTCCTTATTTGAAGTTTATGAACTTCTTTTGTCTATTAACGGTTTATATTGTTGCATAGAGGAGACAAGATAGTGAAAAAAATCTTGATCATTTGTTTTCCCATTATTTTTTTCCTTGGACAACGTGTCATGTAGGTAGTACCAATAGATTTAATTGCATTGCATCCCACGCATTCGGCATTTCTTTATTTGAAGTTTATGAACTTCTTTTGTCTATTAACAGTTTATATTGCTGCATGGAGGAGGCAAGACTGAAAAAAATCTTGAGCGTTCGTTTTCCCATTATTTTTCTTCCTTGAACGACATGTCATGTAGGTAGTACTGATAGATTTAATTGCATTGCATCCCACGCACGAGAATTAAAAACTACCATCCTTTTTTCTTGCTCCGTTGCCACTTTTCACGGTTCTGTAGGGTATTAAAGGTATTTTATATTATATTTTTGTGGGTTTTTTTTTATAAAGTATTTTTTATATAAAATAATCACACAATTTTAATTTATATAAAATAATTTAGATATTTGAAAACTAATATATATTTTTTTCAATGATTGATTTTAAAATTTGTTTTTGATTAAAAAATTTAAATATATTATTTCTATTTCTATTTTATTTATTTTATATTATAATTTATTGTAAAGTAAATGTTTTACACATTAAGATTAAAATCAATTTTAAAGACAAAATATATTAAATAATTGAAATAAAAATATTCAATAATTTTTTTTGGTTTTGACTATTGATTGATTTTAAAATTTGATCTTTAATTAAAAAATCATTAATGATATGTAAAAATTTCATATATATAATTTAAAAATTTATATTAATTTGAATAAAATTACAAATCTTTATTATTATTATATTTTAAAACAATATTGATATTTCTATATTTTTTTTTAATGTCGATTAATTTTTGTTTAAACAATTTTAATAATATTTTATAATAAAAACATGAAACTTCCATAGTTTATGATACCAAAAGACAATAAAAAAAAATACATAATCAAAATCTAAAAATATTTTTTACCTTTTTAATAGACTAAATTTTATTTTTCACTTTCTAAAGTTCATTTTTACTTGCGACTTTTAATATAAGAGTTAAAATTTTAATTTTAACAATTTTACTGTAGTTTATTTTTTATTTTGAATATTGAAACCAATCTATAATTATTTACAAATGTATCTTTAACTAAAATAAAGATAGTTTTTATAATTAGAAATAATATTATATCAATTTATAAATTATTAGGTAATATTGAATAGCATCTTTAATATAAAAGTTAAGATTTTAATTTTAACAATTTTAATGTAGTTTATTTTTATTTTGAATATTGAAACAATCTATAATTATTTACAAATGTATCTTTAACTAAAATAAAGATAGTTTTTATAATTACAAATAATATTATATCAATTTATAAATTATTTCTCTCCCTCCCTCTCTATCTCTTCCCATATCTTCCTCCCTCATTCCCTCCTTATCCCCTTATCTATCTCTATCTTCATCTCTACATCTATTTTCCTCCCTCTTCCTCTCTTTCTCTATCTTCATCTCTACATCCATCTTCATCTCTCTCCCCTCTGTCTCTACACATGTTTTCCTCTCTATCGATCCATATCTCTCCCTCCCCCTCTCTCTCTCCCTCTTTCTCAACCTCTATATCTATATCTCTTTGCCTCTCTATCTCTATCTCTCCATATTCTCTTTATCTCTATCTCATTATCTCTCAATCTCTCTCTACCCCTATATCTCTCCCTCTCTACATCTCTCCTTATATCACTTCCTATTTCTATCTTCATTTATCTTTCCCTTTCTCATTCTATCCCTCTCCCTCCCTCTATACATATTTTTCTCTTCCATCTCTATCTATCCCTCTCCCCTCTCTCTTTTTATCTCTCTCCTTCTCTCCATATCCCTTTCCTTCTCCATATCCATCTATGTCTATTTCTTCCTCTCTATCTCTATCTCCTTACCCCCTCACTCTCTTTATCTCTTTCCCTCTATCTCTTTCCTTTTTCTATCTCTATATCTTCCTCTAAACAACATACCTAAATTTTCCCTAATTGACCTTTCATGCCTCTTCAGTGTACCCATTGCACACCAAGGTGCAATTGCTAGTATGCAGATTTTATTTAGGAGCTGCACAATTATTAATCTGCTAGGCCAAATAATTTTAATCACAATTAATTTGAATTTCTTTTCTTTTATAGTCAAACTCTTATCAACTATTCTACTATTCAAATTAATATTAAATACAATTCAAATAGAATTATCATACAACATATTTTTAAAGTGCATTTTAAAAATTCATAATAATGAATTTTGTTCTAATTTTTGTTTTATTTTTCACCAAATCAAACTCTATTGTGCATACCCAATAAAAAGAGGTATGCATTCTTATGCTTGTACTAAAATCCTTGAAGACTACTTTTCATATATGCTACAATTTGGTGGTGGATAGGCTAGATGTTCTATCTTAGCTTTGGCCCCTTTTTTCTTTATTCTCTTTTTATATGGGTTATATGTGAATTAACATCAAAATCAGCAAAAATAAAAATAGATCTGAATGGGGACATAGAAGATGAGGATATCAATAGTAATATATATAAGAGATGAAAATATCACCTAAAGATTGTAAGTTTATATCGCATGTGGATGAGATCTGAAAGATGTTTTATTAATAATTTAAGTTAACTATCCACTCTCCCCTTGATATGAATGACAAAACACATGAGCTTTATCTATGAATACATAGTTAGATACATATAATAGATATAAGATGCCCATTTCCTATTTTCTAGTTATATTCATGGGATGAGAAATATTTTTCATTTGGCAGACTTAAAATTGAGGTTCATATTTATCTTCATTGTGTACATTGTATAATAATGATTTAGTATAAATAATTTTAATATTCTTTATATTACATAATATTATTTTATTATAATTATTCTTTATGCTTCTTGTTGGAAAAATATCATTTATAAATATTAGTTTATAGTTGTGGTTTTTATTTTTGTGCTTTGGTTTCATGGATTGTAGGTGGAAAAATATTGCTTATTATTTCTTGTCATCATAATTCATTTTAAAAATATTTTTGTTCTCATAAAATAGATTATAATATGATGAGTAAGTATACATCTAAATTACAAGTCATACTTTGGCTAAGTTTTTTTTTTATTCAAAGGGTAAACGCTTTTGACCGGAGCTATGAACCGGATACAACCATTCAACAATAACACCCCAACGGGGTTTGAACCTTGGTGGCAAGAACAACAATGCCACCTATAAACCATCACACTATGCCAATACCAGCTATACTTTGGCTAAGTTATTATGTGTAAGGGGAACCAATTATTTTAGCTAGATTACAACATGATGAGTATGGATATATCAAATCTAGAAGTCACCCTTTGAATAACTTTCTATGAGTAGGGGAACTAGTTTGTCTAAGTCAATCAAAGGTCAAACTTCACCCAACATTCTTTTGGATGATTTTAACCTTGATGGACAACATAATCAGGGTGAAGCCACAATAGTGGTTAACAATTGAAGTGAGGAAGGAAAACTCACAAAAAATGAATGCATGGAAAAAAACTTGATTTTAGGGGTTCGTACGAACCTATTGGTTTGACCAAACCAATTAGGGGTTCGATAGAACCTAGGTTCAGCCGAACCCTCTTAATATTTTCCTGCCAAAAAAGGCATCAAAATCCCTTATAGAAGGGGGGTTCGAATGAACCCTGGTTCGAATGAACCCCTAGGGGTTCGTTTGATCCCCCTTTATTCCTCATCCCCCCTAAGATAGAATTTTTTTTGAATTTTGGCACTTCGGAGCTCAGTTTGAGGATGAAAATGGAGGAATATTCACAAACCCAACGGAATCAGGTATTCCTTAGAACGAGCTATCCAACGAATATAATTTTAATATGTTTTGGTTGTATTATGTATTTGATATTTTAGTTTTATTAAACATAGGTTTTTCATCAAAAATGAAGGTCTCTCGTTTCACACATGTGGAAAAATAGTAGACTATCAAAAATATATATATATATGAGTGCACCAGATATTGAAGTCCTTGATCCAATAGAAAAAAATTGAATTTCAATATATACAAAAAAAGTTATGATACTGCGCTATGTCTGAATTGTAATTGGTTTAACTTTGAAACTTGATTAAAGAAAAAATATTCAATAAAAAACTATCTAACCAAGTGGAAGCACTAGATATCAGAGTTACAAATGTAAATTCGAAAGAATTAGAATTTTATCCTTCATGGAAAAAAAGTTATGTGTTATACGATGTGCGTCACTTTTTAAAAATGCTATTTTTTGAAAAAAACCAGTTTTCATGGGAGATGGTGAAAGAAGTGGAATCTAATTCCAAAAATTTTGAAAAAAATATTTTTAGAATCTGTAGACAAAATGTGACGAGGCTCTAGTTTGCATCATCTTCAAATTCTTCACAGTTTAGCCGCTATAGGTGCCCAAATGTGAAGATTTAGTTTTAAAAAATAATTTCAGTATCCAGTTTGGCCAAAAATTGTAAACCACTATTGTGGGATCACCCATCAAATAAAATAATAGATCAACATCACCAATTAAGGTCAACCAATTGAACTTCAACCCTTCAATATCTCAATTCAATTTTGATAAATATAAGTTACTTTAATGAACTTGCATTAAAGTTGACAAGACATATATAGCAAAAAAATATGTGAATCCATAAATCAAATAGGTGTGGATTCTTTCTTAAATTCTAAAAAAATTAAATCCATAACTAAGGCACCTCTAACATAATACAATAATGTGTTCTACCCTCCATCTAGCCTAATTTTTTGTACAAAGATGCTATGAAACCTAACGGTTCTCATTTTATGCTAGGAAGTTCTAATTGACTAGGCCCTCAAATTCCCTCTCCAGGAGTAGCACCAAAAGCTCTAAACATCATTATTGTTTTTAGGACTTCCATCTTCCAAAAGAAGTTGAGAACTTAGTTCAACAAAGATGTCCACATGATTCAAAAGAGATTTGACACATGAGACTTTTGTATCCCCAACACAATAAATAAATCCAGAACACCCTCATATATAAAATCTTAGGATCTCAAGTGAGAATTACGTTGTCAAGTAGGGTGAAGGTGTAGAGCCTTGGTGATGAAATTGAGAAAGTGTATCCTCACATTTGTGATCTAGAGAAAATGTTTAGAAAGGTAGTGGTTAAAACTTTGGACATGGAACTAGTGCAACTCAACAAGACCCTTCTCTTATCATTGACAACATCCTTGTCTCTCTTACACCCTTAATAAATTGTGTTCATCCTAATTTAACTTTGTGCTAACAAAATTATTTTAAAATTAATTTGATCTTTATTCATTTGAAAATCTTTTATATACATAAAACTCTATATTCATAACATCATAAAAATTTCAAAAAATTCGATTGAAAATTATTGTTCCAAACACCTTCCTATACTATTTAAAATGTTCTTATCAAGATACCCATTGCACCTCTAAAAATAGGGGCGCTAGTTTAAAATATCTTATACATCCATAAGTTTGTAATTTGAATTTGATTGAATATACATATGTAAAGTTAATACTAAAATAATAAATAATTCGAAAGTACAAGTCGACGTTGATCGTTGACAGAGAAAGTGCATCTTAATGATTATAACATCGAATTCCTTCAAAGTCGTTGAATCCTCCTTATGCAAATATATGAACTCTCTCTTTCAAAAAAACTCTTGATTGCATGAAAAGAAAATAAAGCATCAAATCAGGAAGGGGATGGATTTTATTCTACATGAACTGTGAGCATTTTCTTCGTTCCTGCTTTAACTACTAATTTAAATATTTTCTCTATGTTCTAATCACAACTTGTGCAAGCTACAAATTGACATGGAAAATAAATTTGAGGTGGGTAGAACTGGGTAATTTTGTTTGAATTATTCTAACTGCTAGATAATGTCATGAAAATAAGATCTGAAATACCCTCTTAGCTAATGGACAAGCAAACATCTTCCAGTGGAGAGATCTCTAAACACGCTTGCCTTCTAAATTTGATTATGCATTTTGTAGATGGTGAAGTCGCTGCTGAATATACAAGGCATAAACAAAGATGCAGTTAACGAGGAAGGCTTAATGCCCCTCGACATTGCATGAGAAAACACAGAGCACCATGAATCTCACAAGATAATCGCAAGGCTGGTTAATTATCCTCCCAGGGGAAGGCACTTCTTGTATACATCCTTAAAGGCGACCTCGCAAAAGTATGAGAATGCCATCAACTTGGTAAACAAAGCATATGAGGACAGGCGCAACACAGAATTAGTGGTAGCAGTGTTGTTAGCGACGATGTCATTTACAGCAGCCTTCACCGTTCCGGGTGGTTTCCAGACAGAGTTAAGGAATGGAGAGACACAGGAAATGTTAGGTTCGCCGGTTCTGATTGGATTCGACTCCTTTAAGGCATATCTTCTTTTTGATTGTCTGGCCTTCTTTCTGTCCCTGTTTGTGGTGCTCATGTGGCATATGAGTACACCTCTTACCACAGGAGACAAGGTACTGTTCCTCTGTGTAACCAACGTATTGGTTTGTTCCAGCTTTGGCTTGACGGAGTTGGCTTTCATTTCTGCAGTGTATACCATGATTGTGCACAAGCTTTACATGCTCGCTTGGTTCCTGATTGGGTTCTTCGCAATCACCTGCGGTTGTGGTATTTTGCTTTTTATATACTTGAATGCAAGGTTTACAGTCAAGATGGCAAGATTCAATCACCTGCACGGTGTAATTCCTCTTGTTAATGACCGTATTGTGGAGTTTCTGTGGATGAAACTAGAACGTCTGGGGTATTTTGACTGGTTGCGCCGGAGGAAAATCAAGTGGAACGCTAGCCTTTACTCTAATTGCTTTATGAAATCTAGGGCTAAGCCTCAATATGGTTCTTCTGAAAATGTTTAGCTGTAACCTCGAAATCATGTTATTCTATGACTTGGCAGAGGTAATTAAGGTTTAAAAAAACTGTTTTTACAACTTTGTGAGTTTTTCCTCCTGGAATTCTGCAGACTAAAACATTCGGGCTTCCAGCCTCAAGCTGTTGTAGTTTCCTATTTTTTTATGAAGTTTTGTTTGTATTCAAGTTGAATGTTTGTTTACTACTGTGAAATTATTCTATGCCATTGCAAAACAGAAAGTTTGTTTAGCGATCATTCGTGCATAAAGATTCTAACTATCAATTACCATTTAGCCACTAAGTCTTTTGTAGTCTGTACATCCAATTCAATTCGTACTCTGATACTTTTTTTTTTTTCAACACACTACACAACCTCTGCAGAATTGGATATGGAGCTTTTTCTTTTCAATATAGATTAGCTGATACAATTATAGTAAGCCATCTAATTGATTTCAATATCAATTACGCAAATTGCTGAGTGTAGCTATTACCTTTTTAGAGTATAAGATATTTTCTAAATATAAATTTTATATTTTAAGAGGATGAGATAATCTATTCATAATAATAAAAATAAGAACATTACAAGATTTAGATTATATCTTAAAAGAATTCAAAGTTAATATCAGTTGAAAAAAACTCATAACTATTTGTAACTTTTTAATTAAATGAGTTAAAAATTAAAAATAAAATAAAATTATATGGAATAATACAATTTTTTTTGAGCAAGAAACACTCGGGTTACTTCACCATCAAGTTAGTTTCTATATTATTATAAAAGAATTGTTTTCATTTTATCTATAAAACTAACAAATAGTTTTCCATACCACATTATTTTTTAATATGTTTTCAACTGATTCTTTTGATTTGGAATATTTTTATTATTCAATAAATGAAGTTTATAATAAACAGTGTTAAGGAAGTATATCCTACCTACAACAAACTTCTCTAAATATGGAGCTAAATATGAAAGCTAGTTGAAACTCATTTGACATCTAATCATTTAACTTTGACACTTCTGAGATTCTTGTCAATATATAGCTAACTACTAAGGCTTATTCAACACATATTTAATATATCTATTCATTTATATTCCTCTCTTCATAGAGATATAAATTCTCTATGACATCTAGGGACGTAGATGATGTAAGGAAGCAAAGGTGTGCGGAATCGCTTCCTACACTAATCTTGAGAGAACGATTATGCAAATTTCAACTAAACTAATTACAGGAATCTCAAGAAACACACAAGAGCATGAATAAAACAATGAGCACATAACACAATGATTATCGTGGGGAAAACCCTTACGGGAGAAAAACCCCACACTCTAAAACCTGCATAATGTATTACCAAACCAACATATGATTACAATACACTTGCAATGCAAGTTCTTACAAGAGTATCACCTCAACTCAAGCTTGGAGAGATATCACTAGCATCCTTCTAGCACCTAGCCTTGCAAACAAAACTCAATAATTCAAACTCCTCTCCAAGCCCTCATTATATAGGCATTTCCGAACCTGGAAACCACTTGTGGTTTTACAATACCATGGGCAAAACCTACATGCCACATGTTGCCCATTCTTGAAACTAGGTTAAAAATAGCTCTCACGACCAAAAGTTTATCCCCTATTTTTTACCCTCATAACTAACATGAAATGTGTCATACTCTCTCTAAAAATAGGCCTCCCATAATATAGTATGAACAAGGCAAGTTTTGACAACTCATATTCCATTTTCCAAGGCACCGACACATAGAAAAATACCAACTAAATTTGGGATTATTTTGCAAGGTTGAGACACATGTTTTCTCAACATTCTCCCACTTGTCGAATACCTTACATGAGTTAGGGGATCCATGGACTCAATTGCTAGGGGTCGAGAGGCACATAGACTTTGAACACCATCTGAACTTCTCTATGCTCATGGGCTTAGTTAATGAATCAACAACATTTGTCAAAGTTTCTACCTTCTCCAGCTTCACCCTACCATCCTCAACCATATCTCTCACAAAATGATATTGTACATCAATGTGCTTGGTCTTGGCATGAAATGTCAGGTTTTTTGCTAGGCAGATTGCATTGTGACTATCACTATAAATTGTCACTACACCTTGTTTGAACTCTATATCTGGACATAATCTTTTGAGCCAAATGGCTTCCTTGCAGGCATGAGTAGCCGCCATATACTCTGTCTCTGTAGTGGAAAAAGTGACCACAACTCGTTGCTTGCTCATCCAACTAATTGCACCACCAAATAATGTAAACACATATGCACTGGTGGATCTTCTTCTATCGACATCACTAGCCCAGTTTGAATCCACATAGCCTCTAATATCTAAGGAATGCTCATTTCCTGTTCCATGAAAACATATAGAGTACTCTGAGGTACCCCACAAGTATTTGAAAACTCTTTTTACTGCATCCCAATGTGCTCTTCCTGTATTAGACATGTAACGGGAAAGTACTCCTACTGCTTGGGCAATGTCTGGTATTATACAAACCATAGCATACATCAAACTTCCTACAACACTCTGGTATGGTACTCGAATCATCTCTTCCATCTCCAATGGGGATGTAGGACACTGTGAACTAGAAATATTTTTTCCCATTGTAATAGGAAAACCCAATGGTCTAGAATCCTGCATATTGAATCTTCTCAAGATAGTACCAACATACCTACTTTGGCCTAGCCAAAGATTTCCGTTTTATCTATCTCTTATAATCTCCATTCCTAGAATGTGCTTTGCTGCACCAACATCTTTCATTTCAAAACTTTCCTGAGAGCTGAGATTTTAATTCTGCAATCAAAATTTTTCCTTTGCCAATAAATAACATGTCATCGACATACAAGGCAATAACCATACAATGATCAGATTTAGACTGCACAAATCCCAAACTCAACACATATGTATCAAACTTCTGGTACCACATCCTAGGACTTTGTTTAAAACCATATAATGATTTCTTCAACTTATAAACCAAAGGACTTTTACCTTTCACCACATAGTGCTCTGGCTATGTCATGTAAATTTCTTCCTCCAAATCTCCATGAAGGAAAACTATTTTCACATCCATTTGCTCGATCTCTAGATCATAAGCTGCAGCAATAGAAAGTAAAAATTGAATGGATGTCATTTTGGCTACAGGAGAAAAAATCTCACCATAATCTACTCCCTCAACTTGGGAGTAACGTTTTGCAACCAAAAGTGCTTTATACTTCCATCTGAACCCATCTTCTTTTTGAACACCCATTTACAACCAACAGGATTTCATCCTTCAGGCAATGGTACAAGGTTCCATGTATCATTCCTTTTAAGAGAAACCATCTCTTCATCCATGGCTCTTTTCCAAGACTCTGAGTCATTCATACCAAGAGCCTTGTTTACAAATCTTAGTTTATCAATATTAGCATTCAAAGCAAATATACACCTCCAATCATCAGGTGAATATCCATATCTTTCGGGTGGTTTTCTTTTTCTAGTAGACCTTCGAACAAGATCTGGTTCATTTTTAGGTTCAACTTCAGGTACCTCTTCTTCCTCTGATGATTCAGAACTCATAGATCTCTCCTCAACTTCTTGTCTTTGAAGGGGCCTCAATTCAACTTTCTCTGGTGTAGTAGGTAGTTCAATCACATCTTTCTTTTCTTTTGTTCGTTCTGGCTACATTGTAGCAGAAGAAGGCTTAGTTTCTCTAAAAATAACACTTCTGGAATAAAATAATGTTGATGGTACAAAGTGGCACAACAACATGCAAACATAATATTGCTACTCTATTTCTCCTCAAAGAGAAAGATGATCATATGGATATCTTAGCTCCCAAGGTCTTTGTCTAGTTGTTTCTCAACTGTGCTGATTTCACTCAGTTGGTCAATGTAACAGTAATATTCTAGGGGCCTGTCAACTATTAGATCCCATAATAGTGGTTTACAATTTTTGCCCAAACTAGACACTGAAATTATTATTTTTAACTAAATATTCACATTCAGGCACCTATAGCGGCTAAACCGTGAGGAATTTGAAGATGGTGCAAACTAGAGTCTCATCAAATTTTGTCTGTTGATTCTAAACATATTTTTTTCAAAATTTTTGGAATCAAATTGCACTTATTTTTCTGTCTCCCACGAAAATTGATTTTTTTCAGAAAACAACATTTTTAAAAAGTGACGCACACCGTATAACACATAACTTTTTTTCCATGAAGGATAAAATTCTAATTCTTTCAAATTTAGATTTGTAACTCTGATATCTAGTGCTTCCACTTGGTTAGATAGTTTTTATTGAATATTTTTTCCTTAATCAAGTTTCAAAGTCAAACGAATTACAATTCAGACACAACGTGACCGTATAACGCGTAACTTTTTTGTATATGTCAAAATTTAATTTAATTTTTTTTGTTGGATCAAGGACTTCAATATCTAGTGCAGTAATATTTTTCAATTTTTTTTTTGATAATCTTCTATTTTTCCACATGTGAAGAACAAAGAAATTTATTTTCGATGAAAAACCTACGTTCAATAAAACTTAAAAAACAAATACATAACTAAACCAAAACATATTAAAATTATATTCATTGGATAGCTTGTTCTGAGGAATACCATAATCATTTGAAATAAATTTTAAATGAATTCATTTGATCCCCCAAAAGCTAAATCAAAAGTGATTTTTTATCAGCATTTTGATAGGTGTAAAGGAGACACATTTATAGGTATGGTTTAAAACTAGTGAGGTTCTATCCAAGGGGGTTTGATCTAAGGTGATTTGATCAAACCCTATTCAATTGGAATCCTTAAAATGGAACTTTTTTAGGCTTAAATCATTATATTTTCTAAAAATATGTGATTTCAGCTAAAATCCGTTCCTCTTAGGAATTGTAAACCACTATTATGACAGCACTAGTTGAGCTTCTGGATCGTTCTAAGATCAAGCATGAATTAAAACCTAATCTAATTAAGGTTTTTAAAGAAATAACGAAAGATAAATCAGAGTTTTGGAACAAAAAAAAAAAAATCATCCAACCTTAACCAGACTTGTTAGCTTCAAGGAATTGTAAACTAAAACTAAAGAACAAAGTCAACTTGTGATTAACACACATCTACATTCATTCTCAGTGCTGATTTCAACCGGAGATTACTAGTTACCATTTTAAATAAAACACAAAATAACATTTCATTCCTTGAAGGCTTCACAAATCAAATGATTAATTCAAAATAAATACCATTCTGAAATGCAACTTGAAGTAGATTAGAATCTGATTGCTTCTATTGTTGGTGAAACAGATAAGCAATATTTACAAAGCTGACACAATCACCAATGTACAAAAAATCCATGACTCCAAATTGTTTCCATCTACACTAAGAAGACTTGAAAGATACATTATTGGTTTCTACTGAATCTGACTGCTAACTAAGAAGACAAAAGAAGCTCCCTTTACTAAGAAATAGGATATAATTCTATCTCCTCTCTCCTTCAGAAATTCCTACTGTTCTAAATCTATATTCTATATCCTCTATATTTCTGCTAACTTTTCTTTCTAACTTGTAACTCCTAAAACTCCTCCCCTTTTTTTTTTTTTTACAAAGAGGCCAGAATGCCATATATACAAAGTGTACCCAAAAATAATTTTGACCTCATGTTTTTCAGGTTTACAAAATATCTTACTTCAGAAAGTTCGACATCCAGATCTTTTCGAATAGAGTTGGTTCTGCATTAAATGCAAATTCCTGTTGTTCATGTCGGTGAAGGATGGCTGCCAAGAGAAACCTTCATATCTTTTGCAACTACCGCATTTACTTCTGCCTCCATGTCCATCTTTGAACTCCATTGGAGCTGCCTTGAATGCTTAAAAGATAGCCATTAATGCCAAGCTACTCTTTTGCCAGTAAATCGCATAGCTGTCACTATGACTCATGGTTTCCCTTTTCTTCCTTCGGCCCTCTTACCATTCCAGATCTGTTGATGTTGACCCCCTTTTGGAAACAATCTTTGGCCTCTCCTGCTAGATCCAAATACCATCGCTCCTGAGCCATTCCTTTGGTGAGACATCTGCATCGATCCCCTCACCCTTTTGGCGAGACACCATTGGGTTGGTAGGACATTTTCAGATAAATAATTTGATCCTGCAAAAGAGATGCCTCCATTAGTTCCAAAAATATATTAATATCATGCCTTTAATTTTAACAAAAAGAAACTCAACTATGGCAGAGGCGGAACCATAATGGGACCGGTGACAAAAACAAAGAAACGAAACAAGTGAAACTAGGATTGGAACCACATCAACACCCCCATTCAAAATTGGTAGGGTTGGAACCAAAAAGAAATGAAACCAGGTGGATCTGGTACCGAAACCAAACCTGAACTAGAAAATTTTCAAGTTTCAGGTTTGGATTCAGTTTTGAACCTGCCTCTTATGACACCCGAAAAAAGATAAATAAAAGGGACAAGGGAAGAAGAAAGGGGGAGAGAAACACCCCATGAAAAGAAAAAAAGGAACAAAAAGCAAGACACGTGGAACCGGGATTAGAACGAAACCCGAACGTGAAACTAATCAAAGTTTCGGGGTTTGGTCCCAGTTCTAGTTTTGGGCCCACCAAAACAACAGAAAAGACGCGTGAGGCAAAAAACTAAAAGAGGCAGAATCGGGACTGGGGAAGGAACAAAAAACAAAACTTGGAAGAAATTCCAAGTTCAGTTTTCGTTCTGGGTCTGGGTCTGCCAAAACAAAAAGAGAATGCCCAAGGCCAAAAAGAAAACACTTAAGGCACATGACACAAAAGCCGAAGGAAAAAAATGAGAGAGAGAAAAGAAAAAGCAGAGTCGGGGCCAGGATGGAACATGGATCGGAAACCTTGAAGAGTTCAATGTTCTGATTCGGACCCAGACTCGGCTCCGATAGAGCAGAGGACACCAAGGAACTATTGGAACCAGAACCAAGGATGAAACAAGACCGAGACTTGGATGTAATTCCAAGCCCGGTATTGGTCCCAGTTCTGCTTCAGACAAAACTTAAGAGAAAAAAATTCCTAAGGCAGAAAACCAAAGGCCAAAGGAAAACATAAGAGAATAAAGGGGGATCCATATTGTTGCAGAATAAAATGGGGTGGTTATGCAAGGCATAACAAATGGCGACTCGGCTGGGAAAATGGGTTAACCATTTTCAATAAACTGAAGAATTCAATTACCCAGAACTCCTAGTTTATGAACATCACAACTCTAGTTGGGTCAGTTTTAACAACCAAGGTTGAGCTAGAATCTCAAATGTAAATCAACAATAGCTACCCCTGAATCTATGTGTGTGCTTGATGGTGCATCATCCTCTTATAAATTTTTCCTCATCTTTCGAACAACAATGTGCAAGATTTTAACTACATGAGTTGATTCCCTTTAGCTATCATGCAATGATATCCTGGGCATTGCTCTGCTACCAGTCATACGTTTATAGCCTCGATGGAGATACCTCTAGTTTTCTCATAGCATTTCTCTACTGCCAGTTAGGCGTCCATAGCCCTGGTAGAGATACTGGAATCACCCATTCATATTGAGTCTTTTTCTTTTTAGATAATTCTTTTTTTTTTCTTTTCTCTTGGAGTTTCAAATATTTCATTAAATTTTTTTTCAATATGCCAGATGTTTAACAATTGTTCTGGGTTAAAAACTACCATGGATCTCATAACAGCACTTGGGAATCGGATTTTTCACTCAAATCTTACAACACTATCACCCTAGGAAAAATATACCATTTACAAAAGGAGATGATCTTAACGACTTGTGACAGATTCAGAGGAGCCAATGAAGGTTATTTACTTTGCACCTTGTTTTCAAGACCTTCCACAACTCTTATTGATAATGGGCATAAAACAATGAATTTAGGACAAAATCTCCCAATCAGAAAACCTAAAAATATCTAAGCCACTTATCTCCTAACCACCCAAGTATATTCAGATAACAACCCACCATTTTAAGATGGAAAGAACAGATAAACCCCAAAGAACAAAACAAGACAGACACCAAATAGCCAAGGAAACGAAAGAACAGAAAGAAAGAAAAAACAAACAAACAAACAAACAAACAAAAGAGCAAATTATTTACAAACAGGAAACAAACAAGTTATTTACATAAAGAACAAAAAGCTATTTACATATAAAATAGAAAATTAGCATGCTCTATGACTCAAAATAGTGCTTAAGAAACTATCCATTGACAGGCAAGGGAACAGGTTCTCCAGTCAAACTACTCAATTAGAAAGCATTTTCTCCCAGGATCTCGGTGATCTGATAGGGACCTAACCAAAGCTTGTCAAATTTTTGGTGATTGCCCTTCTTTTCATTGGCTTTATCCCATAGCAGCACAAGGTCAGATATCCTAAAAGCCTTGATTTTAGCTCTTTTGTCAAACCAACATTTGACAACAGCCTGGTGCCTAAAGAATTGTTGCAAGGCGACATCCCTCTGCTCTTCTAATTTTAGCAAGGAAGCTAACTTTACTTCTATCCTATCATCTCTAGAGTAGAATTTCTACATGAACTCAAGGATAGGTATTTGCAAGTGAACAGGGAACATAGGCTCTTGTCCATACACTAGTTTAAATGGTGAAGTTTTTAAAGCAACCTTAATCCTAGTCCTATCTGCCCCTAACACGTATCTCAGCTAGGTGTGCTAGTTCCTAGGGTTGTTTTCTAACAATCTCTTAATTACCCCTAAAAGATTCTTATTGGTTGACTCTGCAACTCCATTGTCTTGTGAGTAATAGTTTGAAGAATATTTCAAAACAATTTTGTGATTGTAAACCCATGAAATGAATTCAGTAGAAGAAAAGGAAGAGCCATTGTTACATACCAACGCGAAGGGTACTCCAAACCTGGTGGTGATGCATTCGGTGAGGAACTTGATCACTACCTCTGTTGTGCTATTCCTATAGGGCATAGCTTCTGTCCATCTTGTGTAGTAATCAGTGGCAGTCAAAATAAACTTGTGTCCTACAAAAAAGTTTGGGTTGATTACCCCAATAAAATCCAGTGCCCATTGGGAAAATGGCCTTACCTCATAGACAGGCTACAATGGCATGGCTGAATGGCATTCCTTTGATGAAGAAATCTGGCATATGTGGCATGTTCTCACATGTAGATGGGAATCTTTGAACACACAAGGCTAGTAATAACCAGATCTAAGGATTTGGTGTGCCAATGAATCTGTAGAACCATGACTTGTGCCGTGTTTCCCATGAAACTCAAAGATCACATGTTTAGCTTCTTGCTGATCAAGGCATCGTAGGTATACTCCCTCAAAATTGTTTCTATATAGTAACCCTCCTTTGAGCATATAATGGGGACTCTTCATTCTCAGTGCTCTCCTTTGAGTTGCATTCATTCCTTCTGGACACCGATTGTTGAGCATAAAATAGACAATACCAGCATACCAAGGGTCATTGGAGAAGGACTGGGTTGTGTATTACTGACAAATGATGTTGTCCCCAACATTTTCCATGGACTTGGACAGGCCTATACCTCTGACAAGTTTCATATGGCGTATCTCTAGATTGAACTCTTGTAAGATGGCCATCCATTTCCTTCTTTCTCCTAGCTCGCTCTGCATAAGTAAATACTTCACTGCTGCATCAGGGACCACAACAATAATCTGACTTTGGAGAATGTAGTGTCTGAACTTCTTGACAGCCCTAACTAGTGCAAAAGCTTGCTTTTCAAGAGGTAGGTACTTAACTTTAGCATTTTTGAATGGAGAGCTCATGAAAGCAATCAATCTCTCCTCTGCCTCTTCTCTTCATTGAGTCAGTAGAGTTGTGCACGAGTGTTCAGAGGCAAAAGAGTAGATATAAAATAGTCTCAAGTAGTCAGGGCTGGTGAGAATGAGCACTTCCAAGATGGATTGCTTGACTTGTGAAAAGGAGGCCTTTGCCTCATCAGTCCACGCTATTTTAGCGTCCTTCTTCATCATTTCGTTCAGTGGTTTTACAATCTCTGTAAAGCCCATGATAAATTTTCTTACAAAGCTGATCTTTCGAAAGAAAGATCTCAACTCTTTCTTGCTCCCTAACCTGGTGATCTTTAGAATGGACTCAACTCGATCTAGGTCAATTGATATTCCTCTTTCAGAAATTACGTGTCCCAAAAGCTTCCCTTCAGAAACCCCGAACACACACTTTTTAGCATTCAAGGAGACTCCATACTGGATACATCTTTGGAGAACTTTGGCTAAATTTACAGCGTGGTTCAATCTATCTTTGGAAAACACTGTCAGGTCATCCATGTAAACAATAATTCATTTACCAATTAGATCCTTGAATTCTATGTCCATGGCGCGCTGGAAAGTTGCCCCAACGTTTACTAGACCGAACGACATCCTTCTATATGCAAATGTTCCCCAC
Source organism: Sequoia sempervirens (assembly GCA_007258455.2). NCBI lineage: Eukaryota > Viridiplantae > Streptophyta > Pinopsida > Cupressales > Cupressaceae > Sequoia > Sequoia sempervirens. The sequence goes on from VDFB02360379.1 coordinate 43,668, forward strand.
TTGGTAGTGAAGGTTTTCTTCATCCTATCTTCACAATCGACCATCAACTAATTGTATCTAGAGTAACCGTCCAGGAATGATATCATTTGAGATCCATTGACAGTCTGCAAGACTTCATCCAGAGAAGGAAGTGGGTAATTATCCTTTTCTGAAGCCCTATTCATATTTTTGAAGTTGACACATAGCCTAATCTCCCCATTTTTCTTATGGACTGGGACTAAGTTAGCCACCCATGTTGAATGGCGTATAGGGAAGATTATCCTTGCAGAGAGCAATTTCTGAACTTCTTTATAGATCAATGGTTCAATCAAGGTGTTGACAGGGCACTACTTCTGTCGAAATGGCATAACTTCAGGTTTTAGAGGGATGGTATGGGTCATTACAGAAGCATTGAAGGTCTTTATATCTTCATATCCCCAGGCTATTGCAGCAATTTCCTTCTTCAGTACCCTCAATATGTCTTTTCTGATTACTTCAGGGCAAGATTTTCCTATGTACACACTTCTTTCAGAGCCAGCGTCAGCTAAGTTAACCGTTTCATACTCACCTCCTTTATCTTCAAAGGACATCTTCTCTCGAGCCCTTGGGTCAGAATCAAAAATTCTTTCTAGGGCCACCATTCCCTTAGGAATGTTGTTACCTCTTAAATGGAGGATCCCCTCTGTATCACAATCCTTAGGGTTCTAATCCCCTTGATCCCTGTTGGACTCATCAATAATCTACCCTTCAAAAACATCTAAGCTTGCTAGAAAAGCAAGAATATGTCGATCATCATCAAAAACTTGAAAGTTCTTGACATTATCAGGAACAACAGAGGTGGAGATCAATTCTACTGAGAATCTTCTAAGTTTTGAGCCTTGCATGGGTTCCAGGGTGCTTTCAGCAATAGCTAATGAATCGGCTACTTGATTTTCTTCTCTTAGAATTAAGATAATTCCAAAAGCAGGGTAAGTGCACCAAGATGGTCGCACTTTTGTGGCCAAACAAGAAAAATAAATCCATAACATGAATGTGTTATAACGCATTCGTGTTATGGCTTTTTAAAAGAAAAAAAAAAAAGTGAATCCAAATATCATTTCTCATTTGGTTTTTCTATGATTTAGCTCCGCCCATGGCCAAAAACCCTATTTTACGTGCTCGCATTCTTGGAGAGGTGATTTTTTCAAAATTCATCAACAACAATTGGATTTCTTCACAAATATGGCACCACGACGACGAAGAGATGCAAGAGGTAAGTATTGTTTGGTATTTGTTTTGAATTTGTTAGTTTTAAATTGATTTTGTTTGTTTTAGTTTAGAAATGAATGTTTTTTTTTAATTTGTAGGAAATCCTCAACAAGAGGAGGAAAATCCTCAACCAAATCAACCTCAACAAAATCAGCCTCAACAATAAAATCAACCTCCCCCACCATTCTCTCAATACCCTCCTGGCACTCAAGAAAATTTGAGGAGTGAAATTGAAAACAATAGAAAAGAAGTTGAGGATCTTATTAGTAGGTTGAGTGATCAAATTCTTCAACCACAGAAAGAATACATCTAGCAGATTCATTGAAGGATTTGTTAAAAAATGTAGATGCAATTACCCAACAAATATCTGGATGGAAAAATAGGAGGCAAACATCAAGGGCATATTATGTAGACAAATTATCATATAAACAAGTAAAATATTTAAAGATTACTAAAGGTGATTTGTGCTCTCTATTCAATGACCCTAAAACAAATCAAAATCTCACCCTCAATGCAAAGAGGTTTCCTATCCATTGGTGCCACCACCTAGAGATTAGGAACCATTTTTATGACAGATGGTATATGGTCTTTGATTACCCACCGTGCAATAACTGTGAAGTCCCCCAATATTTTCTTAGGAAATTATACTATGAGTTTGTATTGAACCAAATCCTGAATTATTTTGATATGAGGGAGTTTCAGGGGAGAGGTGGGGGGTCAGCACAGGATAGGCTCAGTGCACAGTCGGATCCGACACGACATGGGAGATGACCTCTTGCTAGGCCACCTCGTGAGCAGATTGTGATGCCTGCAGTTGCAAAGGAGAGTGCTGATGTAGAGACTTTGCAGGCGATCACATCCTTGACTCGGAGTGTCATCCACCACACTAGCCCCATTGTATAGTACAATCTAGGGGAGTCTTCAGGTGGTGACCTTCAAGGCCATGTGTGTCGATCTTGTGGAGCCACTTGTTCGTATGACCCTACCAGCCCTAAGGAGGGTGCTACGTAGGATCCATATGCTTCTACGCAACCTGATCCATATGCATCTACGAGGATGGGGAGGGCACTAACATTCTGCATGATGCATATGGTATTGACAGTCAGGTAAAATTCAACATGTTCATTGAATTTAGTTTATTAAATTTTGATTGTGAAATGCAAGATTAACTAATTTAGTTTTATTATTTTAATAAAATTGTAGGGTCATAGTGTTGACCCTGGGTACACCAGTCAATCTACTTATTTTTGTAGTACACCTATCAGTGGGGTATGTAAAGTTAGTAAACAATTATAAATTTATTACATGTGTTAATAGCATTGTTTTACAAATGGTATTTTAATATGTGATTTTGGATGTTGAACAGGGTGTTGTTGGAGGTTTCAAGGAAACACCTCCGAGTGCGAGTAGATTTTCTCAAACTTTCACTGAGGTAATATAGAATAAAGAGAACTTAAAGTTAATGAGTTCTAAGTTTAATCTAGATTTGTGTATATATAGTCATAAGAGTATATGGGTTCACTAGGTTATTATTTGAAATATTTTAAGAATGGTCCTACCATGATTGTTTGTCTTAGAATTCCTACACTAGTAAGCTATATATAATAAAAATTTAACATGGAACTGACAAAGGTAGAGCTACATTCTACTCCATCCTATATAATTTTTTGTGATATCAACGTAACCAAGAATAAGACTATGGATGTCCTACATGATGTCAATGTAACCAAAAATAAAACTTCTATCCTTGACCCTATCTATCAGCCAAGACTCCTTCAATATCTCCTAGATACTTGGAGATGCTTAAGACTAGGTCAAAATACCCTATATTCTCTTCATTTGTTGCATAGCTCATCAAGTTTCCCTATATGTTCTCTAACTAATCATGATTGCATGGAAAGAAGTTATAAGTACTCATTAAACTCTCAACTATTGGAGCCTCCTCAAACTTTCCCATAGGACATGGAAAATGCTTAGAAATGATTAAATTCCCTAATAGGGTGTGGGAGATCTTTTAGGAAAACATTTCACACTAATTTGATCCATTGAATTCTTCTTCATTCTTATATATTCCTCAAATATACCTTGCAATACCCCTATCATACCTAAATCTACTACATTCATGTCCTTGTTACCTAGCATGTAGGTGATATAGTATGGTCCATGAATTTTAATGTCTTTTTTTTTCATTTTTGTATATAGTCCTCTTTTATCTCACTAGGTCCTCACATAAAAGAAAAGAAAAACATTGCTTCTTTTTTCTCATCTAAGGCCCCTAAGGTTTTAAACCCCTTAGATGCAAGGATTCAAAGCACATATTACATGTGGTACAAATGACTAAATCCCAAAGATGATTTGTAGCAATGAAAGAGTTTGGAAAGGTAGAGAACTACATTGGTGACTCAAGAGAAACCCATTTCAAAACAAGAAAGCCAATTAAGTGTGGACATGTGGATCGAGGACAACATTTACGAGTGGAAGAGGAAGAAGAGATGACTAGAACTCTGGAGGCCCACCATACTAGATTTTGATATTCAACCATGAGAGCAGAAGAGAGAGCTGATATCATGTATCAAAACATTAAGCATGCATTCTTCTAGCCAATGGATAAGGAGATGATTAATTTTCTTCATTTTCATTTGCATAACCATATCACGGCATGGGAACCATGAAGACCAAGGATGTCCAGTTTTATGTGGAGGTAATGGATGTGGTCCAAACTTTAGGAGGGGTAAGAAGGTCAATGTATGATCTTGATGAATGATAGAAGAGGGGTTGGTCAGACAAACTAGGGGCACCTAGTCATGAGTAGGGACCTATAGGTTAGATTGGTGAAGCAAAGCACCAAGGAGGTCTTACAAGGAAAGGCTTAGAGCAAGAATTAGTGATTGATTCCTCCAACCCCATAGAGAGCACACTAGACAAAATGTGGAAGTATAGAATGAGTTTATGACTTAATGAGTTTATGACTTAGATGTATGCCTTCAGGCATTTTTGTGGTTGGAATGATGTTTTCTAATTAGATTTTCCCTCATTGAACCTCTTGGGACACATAACTGATTTCCCTTAAACAATAACCCATTTTGCAAAGTATATTCAGAGTATTTGCTATGGAAATGGTTCTCAAAGTTAGAACATACCTTATAGGCCTCTGAAAAGTCTTCATCATCTCCATATAGATCCCTGAAACTCTCTATGCCAATGCTCTTGATCTATATCTCTTGGACTGTCAACAATCTCCTGCTCAATGCATCTACCACTTTATTTAGCTATCCCTTCTTGTGCTTGATGGTGAAGGTAAAAGCTTGGATGTATTCCATCCATTTCAAATGCCTATTACTCAACTTCTCTTGAGTGTTGATAAAACTGAGTGTCTGATTGTCAATAAAGACTACAAACTCCTTGGGTAGAAGATAATGCCTCCATTTCCTAAGTGACTGAACCAAAGCATAAAGTTCTAAGTCATAGGTTGAATACTTCTTGTTTGCTTCATTGATATTCTCACTAAAGAAGGCTATAGGCCTGCCCTCTTGACTAAGCACTCCTCCTACTTCCACTCCACTTGCATCACATTCCATAATGAACAACTTGTCAAATCTAGGTAATAAGAGAATTGGTTGAGTTTCCACCTCTTGTTTTAGTTTTTCAAACCCTTTCTCAGCTTCTTGAGTCCACACAAACTTAGTTTTTAAACCACCCTTGATTGTATCTAAGACTGGTGCACATATACCACTAAAATTCCTTATGAATTTCCTATAAAATTGAGCCAATCCATGGAAACTTCTTACCTCATTCCCTATGGTTGGTGTAGGCCAGTTTAGGATGGCTTTCACCTTGCTTGGATCCATCTTCAATGATCCTTTAGACACTACAAAACCAAAATAGACTAGCTCTTGTAAATAATTCACACTTCTCTAGATTGATTGCCAACTTCTCTTCAGAAACCTTCTAAGAACTTGCTCCGCATGTTTCAAATGGTCTTACGCTGTCTTGTTGTATGTAGGGATGTCATCAAAAATTTTCCACAAATATCCTGTAAAGGGAGTCCTTAAGCACTTCATGAGCCTCATGAATGTGCTAGGGAGTGGAGAGACCAAATGGCATCACTCTCCACTCATATTGTAGACATCAAATTTGGACCTCAATTTATCCAAATTTATCACTTTTCATTTAAACATCCTCTTTGCAAGTTAATTAAGTAATATTACTATTATTTAATTAATATCTTTATTCTGCCAAATCCCTAAGGTATTTGGTAATAATTAAATACCTTACCCTCTAATCCTTTTTCGTAAATGAATTAAATAAATAATAAATTTATTTAATTCCTCATCATTTTTCATCTAATCTAATTCATCTCTAATTTCTTCATTAAGGATGTGCACATGCCTAATCCTTGATTAGGATGTGTCACATCCTCCAACTTTTGCAAGTTGGCTTCTAATCCTCATTTATCTTCTAATTACTGATTAATTAATCTTAATCAACACCTTGGTCAACTCTTCCCCCCCAAAGGAATTTTTAATTTTTTTTTTATTTGTCCTAGTTTCCCCTCTTTTATATGTGAATTTTTAATTCACATTCCATCCTTTCAAGGCTTCTAGAACCTTGGACTTGTCACAATCTCCACATGTGACCAAGTCTCACCTTTTTGGAGCCCACCTTTTATCCTCTAGATCCTCCTAGGAATGTGAATTTTAAATTCACATTTATATCCCCAACCACCTTTCCTTTTCCCATATAGATTTTTGAGGAATTCCAAAATTCCTCAAATGTCCCTTTCACTCCCACTTGGGGACAATAAATCCCTTTTTGTGGAAATCTTCTCACTCTCCAAGGTGCTTGTCCTTCCTCCACCTCATGTACCTTCTTGACACCTCACTCACACCTCATATCCCCTTGTCCACTTCACCCTCCACATGTCAAGATGTGAGGGCTTATGGGTTCTCAACCCACCATAACCCTTCATCTTGGCCTTGTTGGATGCATCTTGACTGTTGAATTCTCTAGAGAATTCAAATTCTCCTATAAATACCCCCTCCTCAAGGGCATTTAAAACACTTAGCCATTTGATAACTACATGCTGTCAATTTGCATCCTCAATCCTTTGTTATCATCTAGCTATCTATCTTAATCATTTTGCACATTCAATCTTGCATTTAGTCATTCAAGCAATCATCTAAGGAGCACAAAAACCATTCCAAGCAAGGGCCAATCAAAGAGATATCAACAGCAAGGAAGGTGAAACTATTTGCATTTCATTTTATTCATTTCCCTTTTCGTTATATCACTCTTTTGGCTAATCTTGAGGTGTCCTTGGTATTTTCTCATTTTACATTTCTTAGTTATTTTGCACATTTAGAGTAGAATAAATTCCAAGGTATACATTTCTGGCACGCCCGGTGGGACCCACAAATGGGTTCTTGCATTTAACCCTTGTTTTGGCTAAGAACTGTGCAGGAAAAGGTCGCATAAAGGCAGAAGCGCCCCTATTTCTGCTGTAGAAAGGTGGAAGTGCCCCTGTTTCTGCTGCAGAAAGGCGGAAGCGCCCTCTGTCCTATTGCAGAAAGGCGGAAGCGCCCTCTACCTTGCCGCAGAAAGGCGGAAGCGCCCTCTGGTCTGCTACAGAAAGGTAGAAGTGCCCTACATCTCAAAGTTTAACTTTCTTCTAATGAGTTTGCTACAATTAGGGACAAATTTAAAAGGTTTTTCTAACACGTTTCTTGCAGTGGGAGGGGTACAACTTTCTTGTTTTCTTGGAAATCTGATAAAGTTTACTGCAGAAAGGCGGAAGCGCCCTCTAACCTTTTATTGCAGAAAGGCGGAAGCGACCCCCACCTTTTGTTGCAGAAAGGCGGAAGCACCCCCATTTTGCTGCAGAAAGGCGGAAGCGCCCCAATTTTTGCTGCAGAAGGGCGTAAGCGCCCCAAAACAGCACAGTTGGAAGGTAAAACAGTCATTTAACCTTCGTTTTTACTCCCGTTTTTTGCTATTTTCATGTAGTAACCCTTTGACATTGTTTTGGCAAGGATATTGGTGTTTTTTCCTAACATTTTGCAGCATATTGTGGTGTAATTTGACCAAGGACAAAGAAGAAGATAGCTAACATTTGCTTGCAGGGCCATTTGATCAAATTTTTGAAAAAATTATCTTCGTTGTTTTGCAACATAGTCTAATTAGGGGGATTAAACTTCGTTGCTTGTTGTGATTTCTTGTTCTCATGTCACCCAAGGGGGCATTAATTCATTTTCGCTTTCCCCTTGCACTTCGTGTGAGCCTGGGGAGTAGTTGGAAACGGTTGGTGTCTTCTTTTTAGTGGGACCTGCTTGGGGATTTCATCACCCCAAGGGACAATTCCAACCATGCGTACCAGCGGGGTATATAAAGGGGGAGAACAAAAGTTGTACCCCAATCCAGTCACGTCGTAATTGGTGGAGCGTCGAAGCTAGGGTGATACCTAGATAGACGTGAAGAGTTGGTCCAAGCCTTTCAGTATCTCACTGGGGTTCCCAACTCACGCTTGTGACGGGCTGGTGTTCACGGTTGTACCTTACGTATTGAGAGTATATCGAGGACTCCCTAGAAACCTTGTGCATCCTAGATTAAGACCTTGCCTTGCCATACCCTTAATATTAATCATAGGGTTGTGCTTGCTTGAAGTGTTTCTTGTAAAAAATCTATGAAATCTTTGATACTTTGGCCTTACTTTATCATTTTTGCGTCCTTGCCATAGCCTTTACCATCAAAGCCAAGCTATGTCCCACTGCAGAAAGGTGGAAGCACCCCTGATTCTACTGCAGAAAGGCGAAAGCACCCCTGATTCTGCTGCAGAAAGGTGGAAGCGCCCCTGATTCTGCTGCAGAAAGGCGGAAGCACCCTTGTTTTGCTGTAGAAAGCTATCAATGCCCCTAATTTTGCTGGCTACGCCCGTGATCTTGTTACCTACGCCCCTGATTTTCTGCAAAAACCTGACTACGCCCCTAATTTTGCTATCTACGCCCCTGATTTGCTATAGAATGCTAACTACGCCCCTTTAACTTCTTGGGGCCATCATTTACAAACCGTACATCGAATCAACTTCATTCAAAAACCAAAATTGCTTAATTTTTCAAGCTCTATCTAGTGGTACCTTTTATTTCTTCTTTTCTAATTAAACCAATCCATTTCTCTAATCAGATACATACAATCATCTTCATCTAATCATAATTATCCAATCAACACCATCTAATCATTTGATCCTATCCCATCAAACTAATCTAGTACTTTAATCAAATTCATCAAATCATCTACCCGATCCAATCATCCATCTACTGAATCCCATCAAAATCAAAAGCAATCCCATCCGATCATCCTAATCTAAGCTTTTGTCCAATCCTAATATGAGCTTGACCAAAATCCCGATTTGAGCTTTAATCTGTTCCCATCCAAAATCTTTTATCCATTCTATTTCTCTTTTCATCATCATGAATCCTCATCCTCCATCAATAGTAGTCAAGGGAAACCCTAATTATGTGGACGACGATAATGAACGTCTTGTCGATCAAGAAGAATATGACATAGATCCCCTTGATGCTATCATCACTAGTAAGCTTTCTCCACCCACTTTCCACAATCCAATCACCCCTTCCAGTTATCCCGTTATGTCTTCATCCATGCCCAATCATGCTCCTTATGCTACCTTTGACAAGGGATAT